>SDVV010018021.1:0-13857 GCA_016164225.1 Gammarus roeselii
CGACCACTCGCCTCCGCATTCATCACCCTTTTCACCAATCTCCCTTCATCCATTCTCTCCATGTGCCCGAACCATCTCAATACACGCGAATCCACTCTGTTCTCCAACTTTTTCACCATTCCTGTTCTGATTCGAACCACGTCGTTGGTGATCCGGTCTCTCAGCGTTACTCCAGCCATGCTCCTCAGACACTTCATCTCGAAAACATTCAACCTTCTTCTCTCCTCTGCTCTCACCCCCCAAACCTCAGCTCCATAGAGTACAGTTGGGACAACAACACCCTCATACAGCCCTCTCTTTGCTTCCATCCCAGCATACATACAGCCCTCTCTTTGCTACAGTTCAGCAGCCGAGAAAGCGATAAATGTCTCGGTCCCTTGACCGAGACATTCATCGCGTTTGATTCTTGTATATTTTTGTTTTATCGTCAGTGGTAGTAAACGTGTCAAGACATTGTTCTAATGCTGGTTGGCCACAGGAAACAACTCTACAATAAACCGGTCCAAGACATTGTTTGTTTGTTCTTCATCACCCCTACGCATTTGCTTTCCTCTGTCGCCTCAGCCTCAGTGCTGCCTTCTCAAGCCATGTATTATCGCACGAGCCTTCCTAAACAGTCTGCGTCGCTGTTGAGGAGTGGCGTTGTTGAAGGCCGATGAAAAAGACGGCGTTGAGAGCCGATAAGAGGGATGCTGAAGAGAGACGATAAGATGGCCGCTGTTGAGGACCGATAAGATGAGCGCCGCTGAAAGCCGATAATAGGGCGCTTTCTAGGGAAGTTAGAGGGATGCTGTTGAGGGCTGATAAGAGATGTGCAGTTGAAGGCCGATTAGTAGTAGAAGTAGTAGTAGAAGTAGTAGTAGAAGTAGTAGTAGTAGTATTAGTAGTAGTAGGCCTGGAACAGGCTGAGGAGTCCATTCTGACAGTACCCGAAAATTGAATTTGCAGTACAACTAGCCCAGCCTGGATGAGACGCCGGTCGTTCATGGGCTGCCGGATGTTGAAGGCTCCAACGGAGGTTGCTGCCACCTTGGCGGCAAAAGTCCTGACGTCACATTTTTTTACTAAGAGGGTGGATTAGACTCCCAGTGTTTGTCGAGGCAGTTTTTATATGTGTTTACGTTAATACTGTTTACCACATCATGTGGTAAACGATTCCAAATTGTTGGTATCTTGATTGGAACGAAGTTCTCGGCCACTGCTGTTCTGGATGGTTTTAGCTGCAGATTTTGTCTATTATTTCTGTTCCTTGGGTTTTAGTACCGGTCAAACGGCCCTCAAGCGTAGCTCTAGTAAATCCGTTCAGATATTTGAAAGTTTCTATCAACTGAAATCAGTGATATCAGTTTGAGTTCGTCGAGACTTTGCGGATGTCTCATTTCTCAGTTCCGGGATCATTTTTGTTGCTCGGTGCTGAACAAGTTCCATTTTGTTAATATCCCCTCTTGTATTGTGTGGGCTGGTAGGAGGGGTACAGTGAGGGCAGGTGAAAGGAGATCTGTGGAGTGCTGATAAGAGATGCGCAGTTGAGGGCCGATATGAGAAGCACGGTGGAAGACTGATAAGGAATGCACAGCTGAGAGCGGATAGAGGGGCGCTTTGGGGGCCGATAAGAGGGTTTCTGTTGAGGGTTGATGAGAGGTTCGTATTTTCAACACAAACAAATGAATCTACAATAAATCATCCCAAATATAATTAGGCTGTTAGAACCACATATGAATCAACGCTTGA
Source organism: Gammarus roeselii (assembly GCA_016164225.1). Classification (NCBI taxonomy): domain Eukaryota; kingdom Metazoa; phylum Arthropoda; class Malacostraca; order Amphipoda; family Gammaridae; genus Gammarus; species Gammarus roeselii. The sequence continues at coordinate 1,732 of SDVV010018021.1, forward strand.
AAGCATGTTCTTTATTTGGGCCTTGACACGCCACCTCACAAACGTGATGTTCAAACAAAACTAAGACCTGGTCCGAGTCTCCAACAGGAAGGCGAGGTAAGAAGTTTGACACCGCTAATTTCACCACTCGGTAACGTTTCTTCACCGTCCAGTTGACTACTACTGCTATCATCTTCCATTAACCCTTCGTGGCAAGGTTGCCAGTTTGGGATTTTCTTTTCTCGCACAACGATTTCATTCATCGCGACTTGACCCCCAAAGGAAAACAGAGACAGGAGAGGAAATGAACCTTTGGTCATAATATTCATAGGGCACAATAGTATTTTAGGCGGCGAATAATAATGATAAACATTTTTGTAATAGACTGTGTTCAATTTATCAGGTTGAGAAACATCTGTGTGAATTACTTCCCTCTGCAGCCCACACATCGAGGAAAAATAAACAAGAATTATCTGGCCTGGCCGGTATCACCTACCACCATCAAGGCAAACACCGGGGCCGCATTACCTATAGTGGCTGGTTTCACCATACCCACCATCAAGGCAAACACCAGGCTGCATTACCTAAAGTGGCTGGTTTCACCATTCCCACCATGAGGGCAAACACCGGGGCCGCATTACCTAAAGTGGCTGGTTACACCATGCCCACCATCAAAGCAAACACCGGGGCCGCATGACCTAAAGTGGCTGGTTTCACCATTCCCACCATCAAGGCAAACATCTGGGCCGCATTACCTAAAGTGGCTGGTTTCACCATTCCCACCATCAAGGCTAACACCAGGGCCGAATTACCTAAAGTGGCTGGTTTCGCCATTCCAAACATCAAGGCTAACACCGGGGCCGCATTACCTAAAGTGGCTGGTTCCATTATTCCCACCATCAAGGCAAACACCGGGGCAGCATTACCTAAAGTAGCTGGTTTTATTATTCCCACCATCAAGGCAAACACCGGGGCCGCATTACCTAAAGTAGCCGATTTCACCATTCCCACCATCAAGGCTAACACCGGGGCCGCATTACCTAAAGTGGCTGGTTTCACCATTCCCACCATCAAGGCAAACACCGGGGCCGAATTACCTAAAGTGGCTGGTTACACCATTCCCACCATCAAGGCTAACACCGGGGCCGCATTACCTAAAGTGGCTGGTTTCATTATTCCCACCATCAAGGCAAACCATGGGGCCGCATTACTTAAAGTGGCTGGTTTCATTATTTCCACCATCAAGGCAAACACCGGGGCCGCATTACCTAAAGTGGCTGGTTTCATTATTCCCACCATCAAGGCAAACACCGGGGCCGCATTACCTAAAGTAGCTGGTTTCATTATTCCCACCATCAAGGCAAACACCGGGGCCGCATTACCTAAAGTGTCTGGTTTCATTATTCCCAACATCAAGGCAAACACCTGGGCCGCATTACCTAAAGTAGCTGGTTTCACCATTCCCACCATCAAGGCAAACACCGGGGCCGCATTACCTAAAGTGGCTGGTTTCCCCATTCCCACCATCAAGGCAAACACCGGGGCCGCATTACCCAAAGTGGCTGGTTTCATTATTCCCACCATCAAGGCAAACACCGGGGCCGCATTACCTAAAGTGGCTGGTTTCATTATTCCCACCATCAAGGCAAACACCTGGGCCGCATTACCTAAAGTGGCTGGTTTCACCATTCCCACCATCAAGGCAAACACCGGAGCCGCATTACCTAAAGTGGCTGGTTTCATTATTCCCACCATCAAGGCAAACACCTGGGCCGCATTACCTATAGTGTCTGGTTTCACCATTCCCACCATCAAGGCAAACACCGGGGCCGCATTACCTTAAGTGGCTGGTTTCATTATTCCCACCATCAAGGCAAACACCGGGGCCGCATCACCAAAAGTGGCTGGTTTCATTATTCCCACCTTCAAGGCAAACACCTGGGCCGCATTACCTAAAGTGGCTGGTTTTACCATTCCCACCATCGAGGCAAACACCGGGGCCACAAGTTTTCAAAATATGAAATAAGGGAAGAAAGAACCAATACCATTCATGCATACTGTGTAATACGTTTATTTATGATTTTTTTTCATTAATAATATTTCCTGTTTTAGCTATTCTATACAACAAATCGATGGTTGACTGCCGTGTTATACAGGACAAAGTTGACTGGTTCTTTGTTATAAAACGAATAAAAAATATTTTTAGGTAAACACAAATTTATGAACCGATATTGTGGAAATCTCGCATTTGTTCATAAATCGTAAGCCTTAGTTTAACAGTATTCATTCAAATTCTTAACTCGGTTCTCAAATCTCAAGAAATTTTTCAAGATTCATACCCGTTCCCTTATGAAAACACTTTCTATGGTTTCTCTGTCCCCAGCCCAAAGTAGCCACTAAACGTTCACCAAGGCCATTCTTTGAATTGCGTAGGATTGTTGACTTCTATTCTGGGTTTTGTGAAGAAATACTCGCTGAGGCTTTACAGTATTTATTTATCCAGGCTAGTATCTAACTGAAGTCACAATAGGGGTTCTTTTCGCAAGCTAATACAATTTAACTTGTTATCTCCGTAGTCAGTAGAGGGGGACAAGACCGGAGAGAACGAGGGAGCAACTAGTGTATATTATATGCAGGGAGACGTTGAGGCAATCCTCACGGATTTGGTTCTCAAGTCAAGTGTGAAGGTGTTAGTAACAAGCAGAGCTTGTATACTGGGGAATAGGCCAGAACGCCACGGGGTATTGGAAAGCCCGATGGTGGGGCCCACTGTGGGGACACGGAAGGGACCGTACTCTTGCGGTCCTGGGCAGCGAACATGTGGCTGGCTCTCGACCAGGAAAACTACTTTTAGGGCATTGGAACTCTTATCCTGGTTAGACACGCATCTATATCAGCAGGTAAGCGCCAGTACGCGCAATATACTTGATACTTTGACACCGGAGTTGATAGTTGGATTGCATGAGAGGGGCTGCAGACACAGGCTAGCAGCTGGTATTTCCTAGTTAGGCGGTCCGCGTCTTCAAGGTGCTATTATACTTTATGAAGGTACAGATCTAAATACTTTTATGCGTTGGGCAAAAATAAGAATATAACACAGAGGCTAGACATTAGGTCGGGTTGTGAAAAAACCAAAGGTGAGAACTACGCAGTTAGTGTTCGTTTAACACTGCACCCTCTATTCCTGATTGATATCAAGAAATATGAATTGAGTCTAAGTATAATAGTCCACAAAAGAACCTAAAGTATACAAGCGACAGAAAAATAAGGGCGGCAGTCAAGCTTCGGGGTCTCTTCGCCGGGCCAGATAGTGTAGTCGTCCTTGCAGGTGTTGGCTGCTTGTTTTCTTTGACGTAGATCGGTAGAAAACGGGCGACGTGGTTTTCTTGGGCTAACTGCGCAGGCAGGGCGCTGTGCTTTCACTGGGGGCCGTCATCGAAGCTCAGGAAGGAGGAGGTAATCCCGTTCGCGAGAGTAGGAAAATTACACCATAATTAATCACTAAATACCTACAATTGTTGCTTATGAGCGTATCGTGAATTTGATTACAGCCCAGTGCGTTCCTTGTTAAAATACTGAGTTGAAGTCTCAGTCGATTGAAGGGGAAGTTAATTCAAAGTTGCAAATGCAAATGCCATTTTAACAAGTGCCTGGGGGGGTTCGCAAACTTTGAGTTAGTTCTTAAGGATATTGAGGCAGGGCTGGATAAAGTTCTGGAACAGGGGCAGCTGGGGGAGGATACATCTGTCTATCTGTGTCAGTACCTGCATCAATATTGTACGGCTTATGAATGGCTGTCGAAGAGCTATGAGACCGATGTTTAAGTTGATGTTTTGCTACATCTCGAATATGACCACCTTTGGCTCGTAAGCTGTCTCGGAGTCCTCGTATTTCTTCTCTATTTGGGACAGAGGATATTTTAAGTTTGTAGACTATCTCTGATTCCGTGAAATTTACGTGACAGTATTTATGTTTTTTTCTTTCTGTTATATCCATTTGGTGAACAGAAAAGCAATGAATAGAGAAATAATGACGACAATTATAGTTAGTATAGTCTGGGCGTATATGGAGGAGGTTGCGATCTGTTCTAGCTGCAACCCATGATAATCGAAGTCAATGGTAAATGGGTCATCTAAGTTTATTTTCTTAGTAGATCCCGGAGACTGGAGTGAACGACACTTGATCTATTCACGTTAATGATGGGTAGATAACTGTGGTCAGAGAGAAAGTTAAAGGAGTTTCTACGCTCCGGTAGTTCAATAGTTACCATTTGTTTAGCGGGCCAGAGTAAGTCATCATTCTGAACGTCACAAGCTAAAGGAAGTTTATGCAGTCCAAGGAGAGTATCTCTCGTCTGGTGTGATGGGCAGTCCAGTGTTACTTTCGTCGATTCTGAAAAGACGATTAGTCTATGCTGGTCCGTCTCTATCATAAATGTGTCTGTGATTCCGCTTTTGTGGTAATTGCATAATTGCAACATTGCAGTTATGTTCTGTTGAAAAACTTCCCACTCGCATGTAGATTTCCGATCATTATATAAAGGTTCTGCCTCCAACATCAGGTGATTCGTTGTTAGGATGGAGTACATGTTAGTTTTATCCGTAATAATATAATTGTTGTTGCTTCTGAGTATTACGTTTCGTAATTCAGGGATAACCAGAGATGATGAATCTATTTTTAGGGGATGAGCTATTAGTGTGAACGCATCGTAAGACGTCGTATACGTCAGAGGTATGGCCATCAAGAATTTATGATGTGATACTTTTTGTATCTTCAATATTTGGACGATATGTTCTAGTTGATATTGGGATATTTCAAGCAAGAAGTCTAACGTTGGGAAAGACTTGCGACCTTCGGTAATGATGTTATTCAGGGATTTCAGGTCAATTAGTTCAGGGTTTACTATTCCTTTTTCGAGCAGAGATACAGTTAGCTCGCTGGTTCTAAATGTAGTCCGGATGTCCGCTAAGCTTGCTACTAGCTGGTCTAAATTGCACTGTATTGCTTGGTGAATGTCTGCTAATTCTAGGGTCTCGGATAGTTTGTTAAGGACTTTCTTTACTGTCTCAAAGGAATCAGTCACGTTTTGGGACAACATGTCTAATCTCTCGTTAGTCAATTTATTGAGTTTGTTATTGTTTTGAATATTGCGGTTTAGGGCGTCGGTGTCGCCTTGATTACTGGTATCGAAAATCTTTGAAAATAAGTAACTTCCTAGAAATCCTAATCCCAATCCAATTGCTATCGAACTGCGGGGCTGTCTGTGTCTGCCTGGTAGTAAGGGCCTTATTTCAAACAAGTGGTTTATCAAGGATGGGGCATTAATTGAATTAGTAATATCTAGAGTAATATTTAGTCCATGAATGGGGGCGTCCGATTGATTAGTGAGACTCGTATTATCTGTACGTTGAGTCACTCCTGCTTTTTTCAACATAGTCCAGATTTTTGTAGCTTGGTCACGGAAGGCGTACAATTTAGTCCATAGTTCTAAGCCGCGACCATCACAAAGTAATGAGTCAAACATAGAATGGAGGGTACTCAGGTATTCCGTCTCTAACTTTAAAAAGGTGTAGCCGTATCGGTTAAGTTGATTTCGGGTTCCTCCAACTAATTTATTGTTTGCTAACGCCTTGGCGGTTTGTGTGGCAGCGTCCAAATCAGACAAATATTTTGAACACGTGACATTTATAAATCAGAGATTTACTCGGGATAAGAGGAACGCACCTGGAATGTGGGCATATTCATGCCATGGAATGATAGTGGCAGGCGTGCTCGCTGTTGATGATAGGATGAAGTTCTCCCGGAATACAGGACCTGCTTGCGTCATCACAACAAACAGCATGGCTCTCATGAGTCGATTGGCCATTCCAAGTACTTGTTGGGTCTGTAACATATATATTAGGGGGTTAATACCTTACATAATTAATTAAAAAGTGATCATTCTAAGTAACACCGAATGGCACTGCTTACTTACTTTCCTAAAGGATACAAGTATTATAAAGAACACGGTTGTTAGGTAATTTATTATTCCCAACAGAACAATAGGAATGTTACTTAAAATATACAAAGAACAATGAAGTATACAAGGAAAACGGTGTGGCTGGGGCAGCGATGCAGTGCAGGGGCGATGCCTGGCAGCGTGGGTTGTGATGCTGCCGCGTTGACCTTGTCCTTGGTAGGTGTGCAGGCGTGCAGGCTACATGGTGGAGTTGCAGGCGTGCAGGCTGCTTTGACCTTGTACTTCCTGTTTGGGTCGGCAGGGCACTAGTTGCGCTTGCAGGCCCTCACTGGCTGGGTGCGTGCGGGAACCTGTTTGGGTGGAGAAGGACTCGCTGTGGACGTAACGGTCTGTGGTCGGGTCAGGGGAGGTGACGCGGAACTTGTTTGTTGCCGTGTAATTATCTAGTCGGGGTGGACTACATATATTTTCTTCGTGGCAATTTCTTGGAGTTCCCACGCTTTACCTTTGCTTTTAATCACTTGAAAGGGTCCACTGACCGGCAAGTCTAACTTTTGTTTAGAGATCTGTCGAAGGGTAGCGTAGACTCGATCTTCCACTGCAATTGGTTTTACTTTTCTTCCAACATTGGTGTATGCAGTGTAGGATGCTTGGGCGGTGAGAAGAGTATCTCTAGAGTGAGTTCGCACAGTTTGCAGTCGTCGCATATGTTGATGTAACTCATCTTCACTATACTGTAGTTTGGGGGGCGTGAATGTTGCTGTTGCAGAGTCACATCCAAACAAGGCGTAGAATGGAGCTTCTCGTATGCTACTATTGTAGGTATTATTAATTGTTAACTGTATTGCTGGTAATAATTTATCCCAGTCGTTAACGGCTAGTTGGTTGGTGTAGATTCTAAGCATTTTGTTTAATTCACAATTTATGCGTTCTGAGAGTCCTCGTGACGCTGGGTGGTATGGAGCTATTCCCACTTTTTTCGTGTTGTAATTTCAAAAGGCTAATTAGTTTATCAGAGGTATACTCTGGGGCATTGTCCGTGATCAAGACACTGCTTGCTTTATAATTGGAATTGACTTGTCTTAGAGCTTCTATTATAGAATCAGTATCTTTGTGTTTTGAAGGAAAAAGGATTGTGTATCTGGTTGTGTAATCTCTGAACGCAAGGATGTACTGGTTTCCATCTTCTGTTATTCTCAGAGGACCAAGGATGTCAGACGATATGGTGTGAAAAGGTCAGATGGGTACTGCATATTTATCTGTGGGAACTGGTTTGGGTACCTTCTTTGATTGGATGCACAACTTACAATCATCACAGAGTTGTGGTATCAGGTGTCGTTCTTGCGAGTTGTAGAAGTTTCTAACAAACATTTTGAGTGCTCGTTCGGGTCCTTTGTGACCGGCAGTTGTGTCGGTGTGGACTAATTTGAATGCTTGAGGCAGTAAACTGTTGGGAAGGTACGGTACGAGGAATTCATCACTCAGGGTTCCTCTCTTTATTTTTCGTACTATGTAGAGTACGCCATTGATTTTCTTACTGTTTAACAAGATATTAGTAGAAATAGTTTTTGTCGTGTCTGGGTTACTTGAATGGGTACAATCGTTTCTTAGCAGTACAAATAGCTGTCGACACGAAGAATCCTTTCGTTGCGCAATTCGTAGTTCCCTTTTGGTCCACGGAACTTTCTCTGGAATGTAGTCGTGTAGCGCTTTGTTGCAGATCTCGTTTCGTTCAAGGGGATCCTCGTGAAGCTTTGTTGTTAAGGTGTTAGTGCTGCTTGCGTCAGCTGGTAGTCTTGATAGGGTATCTGCGAAGATGTTGTTTTTTCCTTCTACGTAATGGAGGTTAATGGCGTATTCTTGGATCAACAGGGCCCATCGTTGCAAACAGTCATCCTTCGTGGGCTTCCTTAGAGCACCTAACAACGGTTTATGGTCGGTATACACGTGGATGGGGAACCGAAGGATAATATGCCTGAACTGTTCGAGTGCATATACGAGGGCTAGGGCCTCTTTCTTCGTCGTCGAATAGTTTTTCTGCGCGCTATTTGAGGTTTTAGATATGTATGCTACGGGGTATAGCTGTCCTTCGTGCTTTTGCAGTAGTACTGCGCCTATACCTGAATTCGAGGCGTCCGTGTAGAGATGAAACGGTAAGTTTTAATTAGGGAACCTTACTATCGGAGCTTGAAATAATTTCTCTTTGAGTGTTTCGACCGCAGTCGTCTGCGCCGAAGTCCATAGGAACTTGGTGTTTTTTCGTAGTAGCCCGTAAAGCGGTTTCGCGATCTCGGCGAACAGACGGAAATAATTTACGACCCCAAGAATAGACTGGGTTTGTTTTTTATTTGTCGGCATGGGCATCGTCTTAATTGCTGCTACTCATTCTTTGGTCATAGTCATGCCTTCTTTGGTCATTTGATAACCGGGGAATTTTACCTCGTTGGCAAAGAAGTGACATTTTTGAATTTTTAGTTTGATTCCTGCTTCGCTCAGTTTTTGTAAGACGCTTTCAATCGTTTCCAAGTATTGCTTAGCCGTTTTACTAAATAAGATGATGTCGTCCATGTACGCAAGACATTGTGGACCAAGAGTGTCGTAGAGTACTTCATTAATTACACGGGCAAAAAATCCGGGTGCACTCTGGAGACCAAATGGTACTCGGTTCAATTCGTAATTGCTGATTTCTACAGTGAAATCCGTTTTTTCGCGATCGTCTGGGGGAATCTCGCACTGGTGATAAGCGCTGGCGAGATCTAGCGAGCTCATGTAAGTAGCTTGACCCAAGGAGTTTAGTATGTCCGGGACGCGCGGTAATAGGAACGAAATTGGCTGTAAAACTTCGTTCAGTTCTCTGTAGTCAATACAGGGGCGGATGTCGCTGTCACCGCGTTTGACTTTGATTAATGGGCTGTTATAGGAAGACTTTGCACGCGAGATAGTTCCTTCGTCTAGCATGGTTTTAATTATTTGGTCTAGTTTATCTTGAAACGCGTATGGTATTCGGTACGGTGATTTGTTCACCACGATATTTTTCTTTAGAGTTAATTTCAACTGGTCTCCCGTGTATTTTCCTAGTGGTTCACCGAGGAGCCAACATGCGTATTTCCAGCAGGGCTGGTGTCTCGTTGGAGTCACCGCAGCTGATGTCCTCTTGCGTTAACGTTTTATTGCAATCGTCCGCGGGTAAGTCGGGTTCTACCGACTGTGCTACAAGTACAGTTTCGGGTGTCACGTATTCAGCGCAACACAGCTTCGTGCCCTTTTTTAAAAGCACTGGTTTGTCGCTCATATTTGTGAAGTTGACCTTCACACTTTTGTTCTCAACTAGTGTTAGTGTACGAGCTATTGCTATCGCGTTATTGAGTTGCGTGTGGTGGAGTATCAGTTCTCGTCCGTTAATGACTTGTTTATTCACTTGGACTGTAGCCAACATCATAGTGTTGCTCGGTATCGTTACATCGTTACGTAAATGTACACTAAAACTTGTCTGTGACTTCTCTGGGGTCTTACAGTTAGGGGTTGTTCGCGCCGGCGAAACCTGTTTGATCAGAACTGGTTCGTCATTCGATGTACCATCCACTACTGTGTTCGTTACCTCACTGCAGTCGGGTGAACTTTCACTCTCAGTTACGGCACGGGCGACTTTAGCGGGAGAGCCATATCTGATTACATCATCTTTTGAAGTGCATCGGAGTCCTTGTATTGCGGCCGATCCGCTTGTCGTGTTATCGTTGATGAGAGAAAAACGTAGTCGCTGACTATGGAAGTCTATGACCGCATACCTTAGAATATTCATGCCAATCAGCAGGTCATGTTTTATACGGTCAGTCTTTTCAAAGATTAGAACACGGGTGTTGAAGCATCCCGCAGGTGTCTCTACCTGAGCTGTTGCTTGTCCTAGAATATGGATTTGACTTCCATTTGCATCTAATACTTGGCCTCTATAGGGTTCTAAGCCGTAGACCTCAGTTCTGAGCGCTAAGTGAGCTACGAGGGTCGTAGTTGCTCCTGTATCTTTGTATGCTTTCAGTTCTCGTCCATAAATCTCGACGTTTAAATACGGGACATTCATTTCATTCCCTTGTCGTTCCCTAGAGTGTGGAGTCTCTGGCCAGTATTGGTTAGGCTCCTCATTCCCATCATAAATATTCGAGTCCCAGTTTCCATCCTCGATGTCACGTCTTGCATGTACGTCGTGTTGGTCTGTCGTGGGCTCATCAGCCGATGCTATGCGTACGTGGGTCTGTGGAACTTTTCGTGACGGACCGCGAGCATTGCGCATACATTCGTTGGTGTTATGAGAGTCTCTGATTTTACATTGGTCACAGTATTTTCCCTTGGCGGCTTGAGCTAACCGGGTTTTACATTGCTTAGCAGTGTGCCCATATTTGAAGCAGACTGCACATGAGTTACATTTCCTTTTTACATGACCGGTTTTTCCACAGTTGTGACACGTTATAGGCGACCGATTGTTATTAACTGCGCTAGGTGTCGTCTTTTGTTCAGACGAAGAAGGGGGCGGACGCGTTAAGTTAACCGGGGGTGTTTCTTGCCGGGCCTGCCAAATGACTTTGTCCACTTGCCTTGCTTTTCAGTCGCCGTGAGCAGTTTGTATTGTTCTACGGTTTTAACTGTTTCAGACATGAATCTCGTAGAAGAGTTTCTGGGACCGTAATTGGACAGTTTATCGTACACTTTGTTCTCCGTTTGAGAAGCTACAAAAAGATGCATTACGAAATTCTGTACGACGTTTAGCAAAGAAATTGGCGTAGCGGTTGGTATCGGAACGGGAACGGAAGTAGAAGAACTAGTAGACGGTGAAGGCGGTACTGGTATGGTACTAGCTAGTAAAGTTGTCTCGCTGAAGTCTCCCTTAGTAAGAGCTTCATTTTTAAGGTACGCTTCTGCCACGGCACGCGACGCATTTTCTAAAGAGGTCATACCGCAGAACATATTGTCTGGCGTAAGTTTCGTTCCTAGTAGAGCTCGTGCGGCGTGTCTAAACTCAATTACTTTGAACGAGGGATACATATTAAAAAATTCCGCCTTAATTCCATTAAACGTGACGTGTCTGCCCGCATAACAAGTGAGTAATTTTATCGCGTCTCCACGCTTCTTATCTATGAGGCTAAAAAGGATTTGTAGTTTTTTGTCGTTCGCGACGACAATGTTTTGTAAGGAATGATTTTCGACGGTTCTCATGAATGTACGTGCGTCAATATCGGGTTTGAAGTATGCTTCGCCTACTTTAGGATTTCCTGTGAATTTTGGTAAATCCTGCAAGACTGTGATTTGATTGATCGCCATTTTATAGTTCAAGGGTTACTGACTGTAATATAAAGTTACTTTCTAACTTCACTTCACTGCCTTCACTGCACTTTTTTATATTCACACTTCACTGGAACTGTTAGGGTACGGTTTAACGTGCATGTATACTCAAGGTTTCTGGAGTTCGACGAGTCGTCGTCCGTTGCTGCTTCTTCTGCTCTTTGTAGTCGGATGTGATGCTCTCCTCCCAGCCGGTTTGTTGTCGGATGCGATGTTCTCCTCTCCTCTCAGCCGGTATCTTGTCGTCTTCACCTTTTCGAGGCGTTTGTTATTGTATTTTTAGTTACTTGGGATTTGTCTCCAAAGTTGACTAGAAGATCTTATCGACTTAATCTGACTAAAGAGATCTCATCCTCGTCGCCAGTGTAGGATTGTTGACTTCTATTCTGGGTTTTATGAAGAAATACTCGCTGAGGCTTTACAGTATTTATTTATCCAGGCTAGTATCTAACTGAAGTCACAATAGGGGTTCTTTTCGCAAGCTAATACAATTTAACTTGTTATCTCCGTAGTCAGTAGAGGGGGACAAGACCGGAGAGAACGAGGGAGCAACTAGTGTATATTATATGCAGGGAGACGTTGAGGCAATCCTCACGGATTTGGTTCTCAAGTCAAGTGTGAAGGTGTTAGTAACAAGCAGAGCTTGTATACTGGGGAATAGGCCAGAACGCCACGGGGTGTATTGGATAGCCCGATGGTGGGGCCCACTGTGGGGACACGGAGCTTGCTCCTAGTTTTATTACACTCTAGGGTGTACAAAGTGTTGTGGGACCGGTTAAAGTATAACCAATAGGACTATGAAAACCTGCACTTCACAATGATACACCGTGAAGTATCAATTAGGCACCTCCAACTGT
>SDVV010018022.1:0-13857 GCA_016164225.1 Gammarus roeselii
CGAAATAGAGCTGAGTTGAACGGAACTGGTACCCAACTCACTTAGCCTCTTCTGCATCCAACGAAGCCAGGCAATCATTGGTCACATACATTAAATTGTGACAATTACTGCTGATTCATCTCCTATTCATTTGAATGTCATCAGGAAAATTACACACTAATGATGGGTCATTAATTTCCAGAAGGAACATACGCTTATGATTCTAAACGAGCAACTGTTTCTATGTTGCGGAGAGTCCAAAGTCAGTGAACGATGGGATTTAATGAGCTATTCCCGGGACTTTTTGTTATAAATTCTTTCCGCTCCTTTTTTCGATGTCCCTGTCGGACGAGCTTCTCTGGCGAATCAGAAACGGGCCAATTGCGTCTCTTTATGGGGTGATGATAGCAAAAATAGAAATGAAACCAATTCACTTGGCGGCTATAAATCTTATTTGAGTGGTTAAAAATGTTTCGTATAGTATTTTTTGATGAAGTATCGACTGGGTGACAGAAAAACGACTTCTGAAAGTCGCCTGGTGACGGGCTGGATCTTCTCCACTCTAAAAGAGGCACCGCTCTCAGTTGTAAACAAAACAGGATGCCCACATAGCGTTCGACTGTGAGAGAAATATCCCCCAAAGTTCTCATTCCCAGTAATAAAATAAAAAATCATGATTATCATTTTATAAATTAGATTTTGCGAATGTTTGTTTCGTATATGTCTGTATTGATTTATTCGAATGATGAAGAAGATATTATATATTTGATTTAGCAATGGTGCTTTCATATTAAACTGAAGCTGATGATCCTCGATCCAACGAAACACGTCTAATAGACATTAAGGTTATTTAAGTCATTGAATATCTGCTGTCCACTGTAAACCTCCCGAAGATCGTTCAATGCATAAAGAAACGTCCGTTCTTCTTGCTATAAAATATGTACACTCGACTATGTGGTGTTGAAAAGGGCTTAGGAACATTTGATTATACTTCAATTTACCAAAACTTACAGGGAGTAAATAGAATTCTACGTCACATTGAAATATAAGCACCTGATATGGCACAACGTCATACCCCTATACGTTTATTGAACTAAAACATGTGCCATTTTAGTAGGGGTCTACCCGTTTTGGGTAGGAATTCAATTTATTTGGTAATCTGCCTTTATTAATGAGAATTCTCATCTAGTTATTGTCTCACGAAAAAAAAATCCTTTCACCTCAGCAAACTCAAATAATCTTGAACATTTCATGTGCAGCGATTGGAATCGAAGGCAGGGCACTATGGAGCAGGATAAGAAAGCTGCAACCAAAATCTATCGGTGACAACATGTCGATCTCATGAAAAATTCTCATTACGAACATTGAAGGGTTATAGAATGGAACATTTATCCACAGGGTATAATGAGAGATTACAAGAACTTAGAATATGCCAATACACAGGAAATACGTAGCAATTTAACATGTACGTGAATGATATCAAGGTCACTTAACTATGATGCAAACACATCATCGACATGTCTGAGCCAGGGGGACGGACGAGCTGATTAGTTGGAGAGAAGGCTGCCCTCTAAGTTCTACTGATATAGTCTGTCTAATTCAGGTGATAGGAACCTTCACATAAAAACAACAAATGTTTGTTCATATCTCTGCCTATACAATCGGACTAACAAATTTACAACACACAGTCGGGTAAAACAACAAAATCAATTCAATGCGAAAGCTTAATTGTAGCAAATATGCAGTGTATTGATCCGCTATACAATTTAAAACCCTCTCAGAGGTAAATTGATAAGTGAGCTGTTACAATAAGAACAGTCCTACGTACGTTTAAAACAGAACAATTTCAAGTACCTATCGTGTGCTCTCAATAGAATTCGAGGTGTTGTCAAGACAAGCTGGTGATAATTCGCCCCAATTAGGAGACTATTAACCGGACAACCAACCACTGAGGGAGTCCTATTGCCTACACGCGAGTGTATTGGTCTGAGATTACGATCGGTTCGCGTCATTTTGGTGAGCCATAAAGAAAATTTTACGAAGCATTGGGAGGGAAATGCTGTTTGACAAAATCAACGTCACCGCAATTTCGCCTCCTTCATCAGCAGGTGCTATGGGCAAATGTGGATCTCGTTCAAGAGAATGTAAAGCAAAGCTGTGCCGTTTAGGATGCAGAGGTGAATCCGTGGACGAAGAACATATGAGGTAGGATAATGAATCCTGTCAGTAAGTCTGAATATTTGAAGTAATTGCCAATTTTGTTATTGAAAGTATTGATCACTGCCACTACGTCAATTAGGAGACAGTTCTGTAATCAGTGTATGAAAAATTATGTTTCAAGCACTACACGTGAAACTTCATCGTTAGAGGTCAAGTTTTTTAATGAAGTTTCAAATTGTTGCATTCATAACTACCTATATAAATAATTATTCAATATCACTACAAAAATGTCACAAACCAAAAGTTTGAACTGCCTCTACATTTAAATAAATATTTTTCAAATATAAACTGTGTTTGTAAATATTTCTAAAATGCCTACTGTGTTTGTGACGCATCCAATAGCCAGAGATATTATTTCAGAACAAAAAATCACATTTGTGAATCGGACGACTTCAATCACGATCCCGTCAAATAACTCTTAGCTGATCCCGCATGTTTCTGAAAGAAGCTGATATGTTTCGGGTCCGTACATCTCACTTATCTAGCAAAGTGCGAGACATAAGATAAAGATGGGTCAAGCTAAAATTTGATGTGTTTTATTACCATACCTACAAGGGTTCTAAGTTTCTCCACTGCAGCATACCTCCCCCGATCAGTATGTCTCAAGTAGTCGGAGTGAGTTATTGGCGTCGGTAAGCCGATAAACCACACGTGAGGCATGATGGACATCTAAACGATTCAATTTATTTATATAACTGACAATATGCACAGTACCTAACAGTGCCCTTTGATCAATACCACGTCATGACAACAATACCACTTCATGACAACATCAATACCAAGCCATGACAACAATACCACGTCATGACAACATGGTATAAAGAAAATAATCATATATATTTTGCTACAAGCAAAAACTTCCATGTGTGCCACCTGTGGTTCATGCCAAAGAATTGGCTTGTACGACTAGCGGATAGGGAGTGTGTCATCTGTGGTTTATGGCAAAGGATTGGCTTGTACGACTAGCGGATTGAGAGTGTGTCATCTGTGGTTTATAGCAAAGGATTGGCTTGTACGACTAGCGGATTGGGAGTGTGTGATCTGGGGTTTATAGCAAAAGATTGGCTTGTACGACTAGCGGATGGGAAATTGTGTCAGGAAATCCCGATTGAACTTCACGGAAAGGGTAATATCACAATTAAAACCTCACAGACTACAATTTGGAAGGTCATGGATAGGAATTATTAGTTAGGATAAGAATTGGCCCCATTTCTCCTAAAGGCCACTGTTTCTGTGACTGTGTAATATCTATTTCAGTTTTTAATGCCTCGAACTACAATTCTGATACGATCTTCGAAAGTGTAAAAATGATCTTCAAGAAGTTTGAGGGGCAATCGACATCTGTAATTTCTCTCTTTCCTATTAAATAACGGAGAAATGCACCTCAGTCACGTCCTCATTCGCCTACCACACATCTCGCTTGCGAAGGTATCGACTTTGAACACGTCACAACAAGCGTAAAATCGTCCTTTTTGGAAAACTGGAAAACATATACACGTCTTCGGAAATCTTCACCGGTGTCTTTGTCTTGCGGATAAATTATAATTATCACTGTCTATAGTGAGATATCATGGTGGAGGTTACATTTGAGGGACGGCGCACGCGATCCGGGCTAAAAAAAGATTGACGACATTCATCAACATATAAAAAATGATGGAATGGGTAGCTCTGGAGCACACAAGCATTTTGGCTTGTGGCCGAACAGGGACTAGACGGAGTGGGTGAAGATGGACACAGATGAATGAAGCTTGGGTTCATTCATTTGTGTCACGGAAGTGTTTTGTGTACTATACAAATTCTCCCTCAAAATACACTGAAGTTGTAGCACGTGGAGTTCATTCTTATCATGAAAGCTCAATCTTTCATTCTGATGATATCCTCACTTTGCTTGACTTTGAAACTTATGATTTGTTTATAAAGACTCGTATTCTTGTTTTGTAGATAATTTCCAATTTCAATATGATTTTTTTTTCCGAAATAGATAAATTTGGGTTGAGGACCAATCACTTGGATTCCTCCGTGTTTATATGCTGATCATGCACCGAGGGATGTCTATGATGGTGGCAGTGCTCCCCTTCTTTAACTCTTATTAACACAAGACATTGTTCCACTGCTGCCACTTGGCCGCCCTCGTTCGATAATTTTAGCTCAAACAGTAGGTTTAGCCTAATTTGTTTTATTGTTTAGGTAAATCAAAAACACAGGCCAGAGACTGGCAGCTGTGGTGTTGAAATAGGTGTGAAATATGATAATTGAAGGCAACGAAATAACCACAAGGCATAGAAAGTTGGTCATGAATGGTTTTCATCTTTTTCTGTTAGCGTTTTCACTCACTACTGGTTCTACATATTGGTGTACATATTGGTCACTAAACGTTCGTGGTTGTACATATTGGTAAACTTGCCCAAACTCCTCTCTCTCGGTCTACCGTCTATGACAAAATGGCCCCGCACTCAACAAACGCATCTTCTTTAAAAAAACAGCACTTACCTAGCATATTGCTCGTCATATTGCTCGTGGGTTAGAAAACTTCCGATTAATTAACAAACTCTACGTAGGAATACCACAACAACAACGCTACCCAACCCCAGCAGCAGCAGCTGTCAGGCGACCCATCGTTCGAGGAGGACCTTCCAAGAGGAAGGAACAGGAAGCAACCACAAGGCCAACTTCCATTTTCGAATAAAGAAGGTCCGGCCCCACGAGAGGGTCGGTCCCTTCATCGTGTCTTCTGTGGTTTTTATAGTTTTTACCTCTCCAGAGCCTGTCGATGGGTACAGATATGGAAGAGGAAGTTGAGAATTGACATTGAATAAAGGGTTCAGAATTGGATGCTTTATATCAACTTGTTGTTCAACTGTTGAAATGCTTTCGACAAGCGCGCGTGTTCTTAAATAAGAATTAATTAGGTCGCTCATATTGAACGTTTCCCTATTACGGTCTACAAATCAACCATCGTCTTTAGAAGAGCCTTGTATGGATAGTGTCTTCTAAACATGATGAGTAGAAAATAAACAAATGTCACTTACTTGGTATATTGCTCGTGGGTTAGAAAACTTCCGTTTAATTAACAAACTCTACGTAGGAATACCAGAAAGGTTTCCACGAATGGCATCGCAATCCGGTAATAAAGAAGAGTCGCTTCCAAATGGACCGGAAAATTCGCCCTTTTCACCTTGGGAACGTAGGAGATTATTTTTCCGGAACGAAGCACACTGTCTTCACTTTAATGCGGGAAAAGCACCCGTGTTCTCGAGGCTTTTAATTTTACCGGTATTAGTTTGACGTCGAAAAAGGCTCAACAGAGAGTGTTTTCCTGGAATATGCAGAATAAATGGTCAACTACCTGAAACATATCTGTGCTAGCTATTACTTACCATGAATAGAGGATGGAAAATCAATTTGGAAACATACCATCTCATGCTCGTGATATTTATTTATTGAGGCTATATCAATACGAAAATCATATTAAATTACGTTAAATGTACATATAAAACAAAGAAAAAATATATGCGCCCTAGAAATGTGAACATGTTTTGATATTCTTCTGAAACGGTGAACTACACGTTTCTCCTCTTTTTTATGCAATAAAAAACTTGATGTAGGCGATGTTACCGTACTGATATCTGCACCAGCATTACTCGTCAACACTGTCTAAATTTACGAACGTCAACAACAACCTTTTTTGCATGTGGTAAGTAGAGGCAGGAAGCTGGCACTTTTTGGCTTCCATGATCTGCCTCAGGTCGCATCTTGTCTCCTTGTGTTATGGTTTATGAATGGGCGAAGGTAAGGTGTTCATTTGTAGTAAAGTTCGACGAGTCATCGCGTCCGCTTGTGAATTCAATTCATTCTGTAGCGATGACAAAGAAACATGACAACCTCATCAATTAAAATTGATGACCAGTGAAAGGATTGAGGTAAAATCGAGGTAATATTTAATTAGCGTTTTCAGCACTACGGATACAAGATACTATTTTTTTAACAATTTCAATTGGTAAATTTCATTAGGAACTCCCACTTCATGGATTGAAATATTTAAAAAGGTACAACGGCAGATTATAAAATTTCGATGTATCACGATAGACATATAATAAATAGCAAGTCACCGTCAACGTAAGCTGTTCTGACGACAATATGAAATATTTCACCAACTTCATATTTATATTCAGAAATGGTATTAAATAAATTCACACTCTACATCCCATTAATTATTGAAATTGGTTGCTGGAGACTTTCTCTTCTCCACTGATATTTACTAGATCTTAATAAACGTTAAATTGAACTATTGATTCAAGAAAAAAGTTTGGTAAGCAGACATTTAAGTAACATTGATAATTCACTCTTTAAATTGACCTCTAATAAAGAAACTGCTCGTAAAAAATGTAAGCCACCATATTGTATTCAACCTTTATTCAAGAAAAATGCTTCACATGACATGACATCTTTTCAACTATCTAAGTAGTTCGCACGACAAGTTATATCGGATATATTAAAATGAGCACACAATTGATCAGGTTCGTACATGTACTTGATTACATGAAATGAAAGTATGTGAAACAGAAAATACATTGGAATAGAAAAGATACGGATGAACAAAATTTATTTCCCATGGAAAAAATGCATACATCAAGTAAACTATCGATCAAAAATTTCTCTACGAACAAGTCCAAATAGGTGTGATAGATTATTTGTTTGAAGGCTTCTATACTGCAACTCGGAATGATATCTATATCAATCGAATTTCGAGGCTTATCAGCTCTGTATTAAAAATAAATAATTGGGATTGTGTTGGAAGAATGCAGCAAATAATGTAAATATCCCTTGTTACGAAAATTATGCATAGTGTTATTTCAAATTCAACGTGAGCAAACACCGTCTCTGTAAAGTTCATCGTGTGACTGGGGCAGAATATTCCATTGACAAAAGAGAGACCAATGTGGACACGTCAGCTACCATGCGATGGTGCTCTAATGACTACGTGATTTAAAAAATACCTTTTTCTATGCAATCTGTACAAATAAGACATTGTACGCAATGCATACTTGTTTAAATTGTACTGCATATTGGGAGCGTGACCAATTTTAACAGCTTTCTCAAAACTAAAAGTTTGTTCGCATCAAGGCCTTTCCATGTTCAGCGGCAGAGGGTGCTAAATCTTGTCACATTTTCTTCGTTGGAGTTTGTTGGGGAGAGCGCATTTACAGTACAGCCCAATAAAGCATAAGGCAAAAAGCCTAGCAATAGCAGATAAGTGTCCCCACAAATATGGGTCAGGTGGCAGTCACGTCGTGACCCGTTAACTGGTATGGATCAGGTGGCAGTCACGTTGTGACCCGGTAACCGGTATGGATCAGGTGGCAGTCACGTTGTGACGCGCTAACTGGTATGGGTCAGGTGGCAGTCACGTTGTGACCCGTCAACTGGTATGGGTCAGGTGGCAGTCACGTTGTGACCCGTTAACTGGTATGGGTTAGGTGGCAGTCACGTTGTGACCCGTTAACTGGTATGGGTCAGGTGGCAGTCACGTTGTGACCCGTTAAATGGTATGGGTCAGGTGGCAGTCACGTTGTGGCCCGTTAACTGGGATGGGTCAGGTAGCAGTCACGTTGTGACCCGTTAATTGGTATGGGTCAGGTAGCCGTCACGTTGTGACCCGTTAATTGGTATGGGTCAGGTGGCAGTCACGTTGTGACCAGTAAACTGGTATTGGTCAAGTGGCAGTCATGTTGTGACCCGTTAACTGGTATAGGTCAGGTGGCAGTCACGTTGTGACCCATTATGTCTGAATAATCTCTATGTATCAATGAAACGACGTTTTAAACTATTGACAATTGAAAATGTCCGTCAGATTGAAAAAAAATCACTGAACATCAATAGCGTTTCCTGAACCATAGGGTAATATAATATGAATTGTGTATTACAGCAGAAAACCATACAAGATGGGGGCCTCCACATGGAAGGACCTTGTCATCCCTCTTAATCGAGCTCTATCCTTCAGGAGTAAATTGATAGAATTATTGATGCCTGCTGGGTATCATAATATTGACGTGTGAGCTGGTATCTTGGTACAAACACAAACATTAGTTCGCCTACCCATGACATTTCGAAAAGTTTTGGGATGAATGA
This sequence comes from Gammarus roeselii, assembly GCA_016164225.1. Classification (NCBI taxonomy): domain Eukaryota; kingdom Metazoa; phylum Arthropoda; class Malacostraca; order Amphipoda; family Gammaridae; genus Gammarus; species Gammarus roeselii. The sequence goes on from SDVV010018022.1 coordinate 8,329, forward strand.
ACAATTTCGGATTAAGATTATTAAAGAGCAAGAATGCTTCTTATTTCTCATAAATAAAATTGATAACTTTCATGTTTGAAAAAGGGTTTTATGAACATCTCATCGATAAAGAAAGCCTTTGATAAACCGAGTATCAATAATACGTATGCCACCGCGAGTAACTATGAAATAAAATTGCGACTCATGCGATAATCACGGGCAGATAGAGGCAAAATATTTTAATTCCCACTTTTTTTTCATACATATCCGTTTATCATGATTGAAAATGTCCTCTCCTCGGGTTTCTTTGACGTCAAAGCCTCAACGACCTTGGCGCCATCTAGTGACTAAAGTTGGAATATCCTGAATATCAGGCTTTAATACGCTATTGAATAGGCCGCCTAAATATGACGTCATCCCAACACTCTGTGATTGTTTATATTTTATTGTAATTTTGCAATCAGCGATGAGAAGATTATATTTCGTCCACACGCCCACTAGTATTACCGAGCTACCGTATTCCGGCGTCCCTTTCCCTAAGGGATACTTAGTCATTATTCATGCTACCAACTTTGACTCGATACCTAATCTTATTTTAACGGTGTTAGCATACAATCATCATACGAATTGTATAATAGTGAATATTTTTTATCAAATATAAGATTATACGATATACCATGTCGTTCGTGTGTACTCACATATACTCCAATGTAATAGGCAGATTATATGAACTCTTGCTACCATTTATTGTTTGATAAAATCAATCCCCCTGTTCGAACGTAATTATTTTTGACATCATGAGTTCATGGTTATTGTTATTTTCAAACTTTATTTGAAAGTTTTAAGTAGTGACATGTTTAGGAAAGAGTCGTGTACATACGTTCTGCTATCAAAGTAAGATGTGCCCTACCGTTCAAACACGGTCCAATTTCCTGAGTTACAGTTCGTGATACCCTCTATAACGTTGCACTATCTGATTCGATCACCTCGTCTTATCTGAATACGTCTCTCGATCAATTGTGTGCATGAAACCATTATTTTAAGGTGCTGCTAGAAAGAATGCCCTACCGTGTGTGTGTGTAAAGATTTACATTAATTTATTCTTAGATTTTTAACGAGTTGAGTTTGCGTCTGTATACCATCACATTTTGCAAAAGATAATCACATCGCCCTGATCATTCTTGTCTATCCAAATGACCATCTTATTCTATATAAGTTTGCCCTAGCTGTCATTCCTTCTACCAGTTCATTCATCTACCATCCTCTTCTTAAAACTCATCCACCTTGATTCCAAGTCTTTCCAAATGCCCTTCCTCGCATTCACGCCACGGCGTGAGCCTATTCTTCCTTCCTCGCCCTTTGTTGCCAGGGACCCCATAATCCTCGCGCATGAATAAGAATGTTATCCATGAATGTTTTATAGTTAAAACTCTTTTATCATCCAACGACTCCTTTTCTTTATAAATAAACGGGCGAATTTCCGTATATACTATCAAACAACTTGTCTAATCTATGAGTCATAGATGTTTTCGAAAATAATGAACAGCATGTACAAATATTTTGTTTAATATTTTTTTATGTTTTGCTCTCCATGATATTTAAAAAAACAAAACAATGTATTTGGTAAAAAAATTGATCATTCTGGTTCTGTAATAAATCTTATTTAATAACACTTATAATTATTTGCTCCGGTAGGGTTTCGATATACTCCCTCCAATCAACCACTTGTGAAGTACTGATATGTTTTCTTTGAATATTTATTCTAATAATTTTAAAACTGTCGTATATAACACTGAATTGTTGTTAATGCCGGACACGACCTTTATGTGTTTGGTTGATTTAATTTATTTTGTTATGGATCACGTTGGTATGAGGGAGGTTGTTTTACGAGGCGCTGCCTTACGTGAGTTTGTCATGCGTGAGGTTGGTGAGCGGGATGTTGTTATGCGTGAGGTTGTTATGCTTTAGGTTTTTATGCGTGCGATTGCTGGGAAATAAACATCTGACCGCTGAGAGCGACAAATTTGGTCAGTGAAGCATAAGATAAACACCACGAGGTTTCCCTGAATCTTCATGAGAGGTTCAGAAACAATTGGGGATGATCACTTGTTAACGAAAAGGTCAATTATAATTACCCACAACATGATCAATGGTTATAAATGAAACCAGATTTCCGTATGCTACCATCATTGTTTGAAATTGTCCTAATGGGGAACGCTGTCATCAGGGACACTGACGATAGACGAAGCAATACATAAACAGCCCAAACAAAGGGGAGGCTTGATATGTTCTGTTACAGCCTTATCTTCGATCACGGCAATTGCAAGCCCTACGAAAATCTAGAACTCCGGATTTATTGTAAGTCTACGGACAATGAAACCAGAATTTTACTAACTCATCAAATGGATAGAACTAGACTTGCCTACCTGAAGGAAGATTTTAGATACCTGAAAAAATTACTAATACGCTACATGAATAAACCATTCTTTTTTAAAATAGCATATAAATATTTATTTGGGTATAGTGATAGGTAGTTTATAACGTACTTACTATGTGATACGAAAACTGGGCATAGTGAAGCACTGCATCAGAACCGTTATATAAAATGTTTGAATTAACAATAAAAATTATGCTCTTAATGTTTATGAGAAGGTTCTCCTTTCATAGTGCTTGACTTTTCTTAATTATTGAGATTTTCTTTTTAAATGTGAACTACACAATTTCCATTGTTCCTCACTCGGTTTCATTAGGTTTAATTTTTTTATTGCATTGATGATGAAATTGATTGGTTCTGAAGCAGGTGCAGGAATTTTAGTAGATATTGTTCTGCCCCTGTTTTTTCTGTTTGTCAGTCTTAATCCTTCTTATTACCAGTCTAACTAACATCAAATTAAACCTAAACAATTCTGCGTTAACATTTATAGATTAGCACAGATTTTGCACCCTATTTTATTTAATCATTTCCATTGTACTTTGCAGTCATCAGAGTCATCTAAGTATATTTCTTCTTGTTCAGCATCTTTCAGAATTTAATTTAATTCAACACGAATTAAGGAAGCTCAAACTTGACGTATTTATTTCAATTCAAATATACGTCAGCAGCCAGTACAGTGTGTTCCAAACACAATTCAAACGGGACTTCTGAGTCCATGCAATTAAAGGGCGTTCGAAAAGAGCTATTATTGATAATGGGGAAAGCTTTGATAGGTGCATCTGGGATGACGTCGAAGACACTGAGCGATCTTCTGTTTGGGGCATTAAATCGCTTCATCATCTTGATCTAGTGATATATGATATGTGAAAGAGGGTGTGCCATATAACCGTGAGAGCATGGAGGAAAAAGTTATTTTGATATAAACAAGTAAATCTCGAATATAACTGCAGGTTCTTCCGGGATACAACATCTTTCGGGATTGTGCCCTCTCCCAAGGTAATTTTCGTTTTAACTAGATATTGAATCTATTCCATCGCCTTAGCAGGATATGGTACAAATGTGACGTCACTCCGATTGCACTTATGCCCAAACAGGCGGCGGGTGCACTATCTGTTTATCGTTGATTTTTGAATAACGAAGTTTGAAGTGTCCTACTGATTCTACTCTATCGGATGCCCCTTCTAACTGAAATAATTATTAGGGGAAATACAGTTCAGTTCAAATATGTTCTTGGCAACATTTCTGTTGGTTACCAATCCTGGTGGTCTAATACAGTTAGGAATGGTTACTAGTGTTGATGAATTATATCTTACTTGACAAAATACACCAAAATGAACCTGAGATATACATAGCTTGCATCAACGGCCCGTTGTGGTGTAGAAGCTGTCGCCTGTTGAAAAGATGGTGCAAGTGGAACTCATCTTCTATTGGATATTACTCAAATCTATGTTACCATGATCTGGAACCGCGTAAATGCTTGCTGAAGTGTATTTGACCTTACCAGCAGTCGTCCTGGAAGACGCTTATCGATGTTAGGCGGTTTAAAACAAAGGACAATGACTAATAACATGTTCACAAGCCCGGTCATGCCGAGTATAATGTAAACCATTCTAAAACCCACCCTTCAAGGTCAAATACTTGCTAGAATGGGGAAGTAATTTTGGAAAAAAATAGTGGATTTCTGGTTGGGTTACGCTGAATCGATGACGAGCTCATGCGACAGAAAGATGGCGATGTTGATGGCATGTTAGTTTGACCATGTATTTCATTCTACAAAGCCTCCGGACGGAAGCAACGCATGGAAAGATAAAGACGCGATTTACATGGATTAAAATTAAATTGTGTTATTTGATCACGTAATTACGCAATCGTATGCATCCAAAATCACGAAACGAACATACCAGTCAGGGTTTACAACATAGGTTGACAGAAAGTCAGCAAATAATACGTCATACAGTAACTGAATTATGTATTGGCAGATAGCAATCAGCTGAGATCATTATCCTGCATGCAATGGCACATATTTGAGAAGAAACTTGGATAGTCCGCCAACGCAATAGAGCGATTTCAATTCACACTGCCATGCGATGTCCTGTTACTCGGTTTGGTAAAATGTCACTTAAAAAAAAAACTCATCTTTTCACTGATGATTTTTTTCCTCAAATTGGCCAGGTGTCGAAGGTCTACAACGTTCGTAAATGGATTTATTGCCATGAATTACCGTTTCAACCTCACGTTTCGGCCACTTTGGGGTTAAAGTAGCTGGTTTGGAGCTTGCCCCAAGACCAATATCAGGCAACAGATTCATCCCGCCTTCAAGGTGACATTCGAAGCATTGAAGACAACTTTCTAAATCTCTCATGTAAGGAAACTCCCACGAAAGCATAATATTTGTGATTTTCGTCTGCTGGAGCCACCGAACAAAAGTGTTTTAGATTTTGGATTTTTTTTAAATAAAGTTTGTTACTCGAATTAGAACCGAGTTGATCAGAATTGGTATGACAAGTGATCATTTTTTATCAGCTGAAAACTAAAGCTTGTAATTTTTTGAATATTTTGGCTTCTGTTTCTTGGCAATTGTTCCTGATACTATTCCCTGTTCAGTTGTATGTCATTAGAAAAATTACATGCAACGATGGTCTACTAAATTATTGTAGAAAAGTAAACCGCTGATCCCATGTGAGCGACTGTCACTTATGCTATAAGAAATACCGCAGTGAGTGAATTATATGATCTAATGAGGCATTCCCGGGACTTTTTGCAAATTATTTCGTTCAGTTTCTTTTCCGATGACCCAGGCGGCCGAACTTCACTGCCGCATCAGAGACGAGCCAATTGCATCTCTTTATGTGAAAATGATGAAGAAAATAAACTAAAGCATATTAGTTTGGCGGTCAAAAGTATAATTTTAATAGATAAAACTGTTTCGTAAAGTATTTTTCAATGAACTCTATCCTGGACCCGTGAAAAAGACTGTGCTTGTTGAATACGGAGAAAAAATATTGTGGACATTTTATGCAATAGATACTGCAAATGGATCCTCTACTCTTCATGTTAGTAAGGATTTATTCGAATGTTACAAACGCGTCGAATATCTTCTCGAACTATACACATAT
>SDVV010018023.1:0-13857 GCA_016164225.1 Gammarus roeselii
TGTGTGTGTACATGCACATCTGCGCATGCAAGAACATACTTATGCACGTAGGTATGTGCATGTGTGTTTGTGCACGTACATGCATGATGTATGTAAGTATGAAAATACATGTATATGTGTATGAATGTGTATATGGTCATGAAGGAGCATGTATAAATGTATGTACATGACTGTATGTTTAATACACATCGCGGTGTTCACTAGTAGATGGTGATTAAATATTGCCACCTTCTGCGCGGTTCATGGCTGCATGTTCCAGACCTAGCGGATCAGCTTTGTGATCGTCTTCATTTAAATATTCTCATGCAACCAACATTTCATCAGTTCATGGACTCCCTAAAAGCTTCCAGGTGAAATGGCATGGCATGTCTGAGGGGAAAAATAAGAGCACATCCACTTGTTCGTTTGCAATATGATTTTTCTTATAAGTGCTCTGAAATTGTTCATGCTGACCAGACTTCTCCACTAATCATGCTTGAAGCTAAACAGCTTTGTGTTTCTTTTTTTTCATTATGTTTTCACTTTATTTCCAACAACTTTTTTACAGTTTGGATCGGTTACCTTTTACATCAAGCGTAGTACTAACTGCTCAGTACCCACGTCTGGACAAAGATTTGGTCCAGAAACAAACTGTTTATTCGCAGAATACTTATTTGCAGCTCTGGAAAACCGTCAAAGGTGTTTTCACATAGTTAAAATAGTGTATTTATTATAAAGCCTATTTATATTTTTTACGAACCATGAACAACCCTGAAAAAACGTTTTCCCACATTGTTGCTTCTGAACAGCCGCACAGAAGAATATTCCTTTACGATTTGAGATAAAAGGAAAATCTTGAACGATACTTTTTGCTGTATATTTAACATCATCAAAAATCAGATTTATATCATCATTTTGCAAGCTTTGTCCAGATACAATACACTAAAAAAAATCAGTTTAATGTAAATTCAACGTAGAAAATTTCAACGTTTCCCACGATCATTCTTTCACTACTGTACATCATTTTAGATCCCGAAGATGGACAAAAGTATGTGTATTAGCGACTTAAAAAAATTCGACGCCTGAGGTTATCACACAATATGGCAGCTACGAAGAGCAGGACGAGAGCATGGGACGTCAGGTTGATACCATCCCGTGTCCATCTTGTGATCTTCTCCTGACCATTCTGGACTCCTTCTCTACATCTGGAACTCATCGCGTCCTAATCGTACGGCCATCTCGAGATCATATCCTTCTCATCTCATACCCATGTTGTGCCTATATTGAGCCTATGTCGTCCCCATCTTCGATCTATCATGTGCACATGTGTGACCTTAACTCGAATAGGAATGGCTTTCAGCCAGCCGCGTAGATCCATGGAATTCTAGAAATTGAGCCATGCACATAACTTGGTTCCAATATAGGAGGGGAAGTTTTACAACTTCGTGTGTTTGACATACAGTAAAAATATCTACCAATGAGTCCGAGTGAGCAATGTTGACACATACTCATAGTAATATTGCGCTGGTAAAGCTTGTCTAAATAAGCGTATCTATGTAAATTGTATTTTTTCAATCGTGTAAATTGGAATCTAATAACCTGTACACTATTTGTAGTTGTTAAGAACATTAATTGCTTCTTCGGTCGATCTTCTGTCCCAATTTCGATCAATGCAAGATTGTGCTACAATAAAAATTGGAAAACAAAATTAGACAAACAGATTCTAAGAGATCCCCACGTAAAGCTGAAGGTTGGGGATGGCGTAATATGTCCCTCTAAGTAAATGTTACTAATCTTCAGGGTCACGAAAAATGCATCGAAACCCCTTGATCCAATCGGTCTAATATATATACTGTATCGCTTTGCTACACATCTATACAAACAGCAACAAATATCCTGGCATGACACTCGCTCTTTAGAGATGAAACCCTGACGAATGTTTTGCGTTAGCTCTTCAGAGGGCATTCGTAGGTAAAATTGTTGCCTTTAAACTGAATTAAACGGTAGATGAATGGAGGATCATTGTGGTGTCTCTTGACTCAAACGTAGAGACGACGAGCCTCATTAAATTTCAGTTTATAATTTTATTCTGTTTATTTATTTTTTCACTTATCATGGGTACAATTTCCTGTAAATGTATCAACCCAAAGAATTTATTGTACGATACTTCTTCGTGGCACCATATGTCGATAGATTTATTTATAAAAATCTGTATATACTATAGAAAAATCAACAAACAAATATGAAATAGCCCTTGGAGTCAATTGATGAAATTTTTCTATGATGATCGGTGCCAGAAATATTGAAGGTCAACGCAACAATGATGGACAACCGAAAACTTTCGAGGGACATCTTGCCTGTTCATAATCTTCTTTCATCCAACCGTGTTAGCAGCATCTGTTATCCGATCAAATTAATAGCTAAAAATACTTTGTTAAAACTGATTTTTTGTACTACTTTAGCTAACTAACAAGACCCCCCGAATCCCATGTAAGGCAATTGTTTGTCTGCAACTGCTCCCAAAAATCAATGTAAGATACATTGAAATATGCTTGACTGCATATTTCGGTCGTGACCATTTGCACCAAACTCGTTCATAAGACGAGCAATACGAAGACGATATCATGTTATTACTAGCCAACTTTGTCCGTCGATTTTGGATGGTTTCCACCCAGCAAGCACACTAACTCGGTGGAAGAGTAATCACAGCTGAGTAATAACAGTTTGCTGATATACGTCACCAAGGAGATAGGAGGAAGATTAGACACGAGATGAACACTGGGTGAGCTGGAATGGGCTCAATATGAGCAGCACTGGATGAACAGGAATGAGCTCAATATGAGCAGCACTGGATGAGCAGGAATGAGCTCAATATGAGCAGCACTGGATAAGCAGGAATGAGCTCAATATGAGCAACACTGGATGAGCAGGAATGAGCTCAATATGAGCAACACTGGATGAACAGGAATTGGCTCAATATGAGCAACACTGGATGAGCAGGAATGGGCTCAATATGAGCAGCACTGGATGAGCAGGAATGAGCTCAATATGAGCAGCACTGGATAAGCAGGAATGAGCTCAATATGAACAGCACTGGATGAGCAGGAATGTGCTCGATATGAGCAACACTGGATGAGCAGGAATGAGCTCAGCATGAGCAGCACTGGATGAGCAGGAATGGGCTCAATATGAACAACACTGGATGACAGGAATGAGCTCAATATGAGCAATACTGGATGAGCAGGAATGGGCTCAACATGAGCAACACTGGATGAGCAGGAATGGGCTCAATATGAGCAACACTGGATGAACAGGAATGAGCTTAATATGAGCAACACTGGATGAGCAGAAATGGGCTCAATATGAGCGACACTGGATAAGCAGGAATGGGCTCAATATGAGCAGCACTGGATGAGCAGGAATGGGATCAATATGAACAACACTGGATGAGCAGGAATGAGCTCAATATGAGCAGCACTGGATAAGCAGGAATGAGCTCAATATGAGCAACACTGGATGAGCAGGAATTGGCTCAATATAAGCAACACTGGATGAGCAGGAATGGGCTCAATATGAGCAACACTGGATGAGCAGGAATGAGCTCAATATGAGCAGCACTGGATAAGCAGGAATGAGCTCAATATGAACAACACTGGATGAGCAGGAATGTGCTCGATATGAGCAACACTGGATGAGCAGGAATGAGCTCAGCATGAGCAGCACTGGATGAGCAGGAATGGGCTTAATATGAACAACACTGGATGATAGGAATGAGCTCAATATGAGCAACACTGGATGAGCAGGAATGGGCTCAATATGAGCAACACTGGATGAGCAGGAATGAGCTTAATATGAGCAACACTGGATGAGCAGAAATGGGCTCAATATGAGCGACACTGGATGAGCAGGAATGGGCTCAATATGAGCAGCACTGGATGAGCAGGAATGGGATCAATATGAGCAACACTGGATGAGCAGGAATGAGCTCAATATGAGCAGCACTGGATGAGCAGGAATGAGCTCAATATGAGCAACACTGGATGAGCAGGAATTGGCTCAATATGAGCCACACTGGATGAGCAGGAATGAGCTCAATATGAGCAGCACTGGATGAGCAGGAATGTGTTCGATATGAGCAGCACTGGATAAGCAGGAATGAGCTCAATATGAGCAGCACTGTATGAGCAGGAATGGGCTCAATATGAACAACACTGGATGAGCAGGAATGAGCTCAATATGAGCAACACTGGATGAGCAGGAATGGGCTCAATATGAGCAGGAGGAGGGCAAAAAACGGACTTAAGGAGGATGGCTCTGTGCCATGTCCTCGCATAACTCTAAAGACTACGCGGTTCAACTATCAACAAGAAAAATTCTATATTTGTTCTACTTCTTCTAACATTCGTCAGGCAATATTCGTCTCCTGTACACACATCCATTATCAAAATATTATTCTGCTCCGTCACTCCCACTTCCCACCGAGTGTGAGCAATTGCCCCGCCACTCTCCCTTCCCACCGAGTGTGAGCAATTGCTCCGCCACTCTCTCTTCTCACCGAGTGTGAGCAATTGCCCCGCCACTCCCCCTTCCCACCGAGTGTGAGCAATTGCCCCGCCACTCCCCCTTCCCACCGAGTGTGAGCTATTGCTCCTCCACTCCCCCTTCCCACCGAGTGTGAGCTATTGCTCCTCCACTCCCCCTTCCCACCAACGTGTGAGCTCCCTCACTCCCTCTTCCCACTGAGTGTGAGTTGCTCTGCCACTCCCCTTAAAACCGAGTGTGAGCTATTGCTCCCCCACTCCCTTTTCCCACCCGAGTGTGAGCTGTTGCTCCCCCACTCCCCTTTCCCACCCGAGTGTGAGCTACAAAAGGCGATCCAGGTAGATTTGGCAGTCGGACAGGGTTATCACTTGAAGTCATGCTCTCAGTAGCATACGGATGCGTTAAGAGAGCGAGCAGCCGTACGCTGCTCCAGTGCCATCAGCGCTACCAGTGCTACGAGTGCTACCAAAGCTACCAGGGCTAACAAGTACCTCAGTGTCCCAGTAACCCAGTACTACCAGTGCTTTCAGTGCCATTAGTGTCACCAATGTCACCAGTGCCACCAATGTAACCAATACTATCAGCGGCACCTATGTATGCACTTGCATCATGAGTGCCATGAATACTATCATTGCAACCAGTGCCACAAGTGCCATCATCGTCACAAGTGCCATCATCGTCACAAGTGCCATCATCATCACAAGTGCCCTCAGTGTCACCATTGCCACCACTGAAACCAGAGTCACCACAGCGCCACCAGTATCACCAGTGCTACCCTAGCCTCCAGTGGAACTAATGCTATCAGTGCCACCAGTTCACAAGTGCCACCATTGCCCCCATAGCCACCATTTCCACCACTGCCACTAGTTTCAACAGTGCCCCCTTGCCATCAGTGACACCAGCGCCACCAGTGCCATCAGTGCCACCAGTGACACCAATGCCACCTATGCCACCAGGGCCACCAGTGTCGCTAGTGCTACAAGTGTTTCTTAGGAGCAGGAGGGGAAGTTGTATGAGAGAATATACGGTTATGAAGAGAACTGGCGCTGTATCAATTGTTTACTTTAACCAAGAGAGATGAACAATAAGAGCGAAATGCAATAATTAACGGTATTATCCTGAAAACCATGTTGCTGTTGACGTAGAATAACACGATTGGAGATTATGAAATACAGAGAATTGTGGCGGAGATAAAAGTAGTGTATATGTCTGTAAATATGCCCTGGGCATCTTGTCTGCAAATATGCTCTGGGGAACCTGTCTGCAAATATGCCCTGGAGATAGGGTCTGCAAATATGCCCTAGAGATATGGGGTACAAGACAGCCCTGGAGATATGAGGTACAAAACAGCCCTGGAGATATGGGGTACAAAACCGCCCTGGAGATATGGGGTACAAAACACCCCTGGAGATATGAGGTGCGAAACACCCCTGGAGATATGTAACAGTTTCTTTAGTTGACTTATCCGCATGAGGTGTTGGACTGGTACATAGTGGGTATGCTGTATGTATATGGTTTAAATATCTTTTAATATGCTAATTTTATATCGTGGTATTTAGTATCGCAGGCATCCCTGTTATTTCAATGGGTTTGTATGGCTGGATTATTATTTAATTTATGGTTTTATTAAACGATGTAGTTACCGTTGTAACAGGATGTCGTTACTCGATCGTTATCTAATTTAGGTATGTTGACCAAAATACGTATTAGTGGATTCGGGATTATGTACGTGGTTTGTTATTATAGAGAAAAAATCTACATTATTTGACAGAATCCATCTGCTTTTCCCTTTTTATGTATTTATTTTCAGTTTCTTCAGGACACGGCGCTAAAATTCAATTAGTAGGTGCAGATACTTTCTGGTATTTTTTAATCCTTATGTCTGTGGATAATGAAACAAGTTTTAGATTATATTCATTTATTAATTAAATGTTAAGAACATGTTCATCAATCTATTTTCATCATTTTAGTAGCGGTTGCAGGGGTATAAGTTTCACGTTTTTTTCAATCCGTATGTCTGTGAACAATGAAACACGTTCAAGTTTATTATTTATTTATTTATTACAAGGTAACATAGGTATGTTTACATATTAGGAGCAGTCATTTTGCAATGTCATCACTGATCGCTATCGTAGCGAAAGACCTCTATCCGTCAATGTCATACAGAGACCTAATCTCGAGTCGCACTCCTTTCGTCACCCTGCCTATTAGTCAGATTGCATCTCCACATGTCTTTTTACGGCACCTTTAATCACTTGCTGCGTTGCTGGTAGGATTATTGTTATAACATATTTGGACGTGCAGTAGGGGACCCCCTCGTCAAAAAAGTGGGATACATTTTGGAAAATTCGCGAGAAATGTTAGTTTGGTACATATCGATCTGGCTGTATGTATAGGACTTTATTATTTTTAATAGTATATGATATTGTGCTAGTTAATCGATTTGACAGGATATAGCGTTTTATTTTGCGTCGAAGTCACCGTTATTATTATATATATATTTTTATTACATAGTTACATATTATGAACATTTACGTATAAGGAACATTTACATGATTCTATTTTCATCATTTTAGGAGCGGTTGCAGGGGTATACGTTCACGTATTTTTAATCCATATGACTCTGGACAATGAAACATGTTCAGGTATATATTTATTTATTTACATAGGAACATTTACATATAAGGATCATTTACATAGTAGGCACATTTACAGAATATAACCTGAAGACGTAGACGTACTTTCATTATTCACCCGTCAACACACGCGCAAGACAGCATCTCCATACTTACGTCTCTTCCATTTTAAATCCATTTGTACATCGCCATCATCATCACCCAAGACACATCGCTTCCTCCATTTAGTGACGGTAGGCTCAACTTCAAATGATTTTTTGGGAATGTCTGGATGCCCATAGGCAAGAGGTGTGCACCCGTCAACATAGTGCCGATACATTTCAAACTTACTGAGACAATTTTTTAATATTGCGTACAGTTTGAAGTTGGCACGCTTGCGCGCGAATGTTGTGTATGGTCTGAAAGTGTGTGTATGTTTTTTGGTTATGGATATCTCTGTATTGTTCATATCTGATTTTGGCTTGTGTCTGGTAATTGACACTTTTTGCAGCTGATTTGAGGCGTCGGACTCAAGCAACATACTGTAATACTTTGGTTGCATGTAAATGATTTCATTCGGATAGTCGCTGGCTGTTTCTTTTTCAGTAGTCCCAGCTATCTTTTCTTTGATTCATCGTACAGGGGATGATTTTTAGGGTAGTTGGAGAAGTCCATGTATTCAGTCAGAGGAACTTCCCACATTTCCGCTTCAATGTCGGCCCCACATTTGAACTGGAGTAAATGAGCGAGACGGAGTAACCCGTTGTCACCGTATTCGGGTTCCAGTGTGTCATAAAAGAAGCTGTAGACTTTTGCTTTAGCTTCTGTTTGGAGCTGATGAGACAGATATCTATGATACCTTAGGTTAACGAGTGCAATTTCAATTACATAATACCTATCGTATTTCTAATGCAAGGCTGGAGGCGTTGTATAGCAAATCATTGCAAGTCATGTTGACTAACTGCAATTTCAATGCTAGTCATTCGAGTTAAATTTAGGATATTGCAAACAAAGATTTATATGATACATTTTATTGATATTAGATTTATAACACATTTTTATTAGAGAATTACATGGGTTATTCATTTATACGAGAACATAACTATTCATTTCGAAAATCGACGCGAGCAACTGTACGAAACATATGTAATGACTTCGACTTCCCTCTCTGGGCTCATCTTGATCGGTGGTATCAGAGGCATTCGGAGGCTTCTTTATCGATGATAAGCATTATTTCTCACCTTTAGGTGTCGGTTCATCATATCGGTGTAGGATTTATCATCTGGGTGTGTTTTTTCTCTGATCGATTGGGTTCTAGACTGCTGCTCTCAGAACATATTTTAGATAGACGGATATCTTTGGGAGTAGTGTATGTAACACTTCCAAACCTAACCTTGTAGCCAAAACTTTGTTTTATAGTCTTCAGCGAGCTTTTTCTTGACGTTATTTTTTTATTATAGTTACATGTTTATGACATTGAATCGTTTCAGTTTTTTTACATGCGCCGACACTCCCATTCAGTATATTACCGCAGATTTCCGTGTATATATGCATTGCTCCGACACATGTGCCAACACAGTGACGCTAACAACCCTGTATATATGCATTGTACCGACATATGTGCCGACACAGTGACGCTAACGATCCTGTATATATGCATTGTGCTGACACATGTGCCGACACAGTGACGTTAACAACCCTGTATATATGCATTGTGCCGACACATGTGCCTGTCTAGTTTCGCTAACGACCCTGTATATATGCATGAAAAAGTATATATAAAATTGGACTCAGATTTGTTCTCGTTCAGCTAACGGTCTGCTTTCGGTGTAGAAGGATGTGGCCAAGTTTGATATGGAAATATTTTAACAGAAGGATATTGCGGAGGTATGTGTTATTTGCAGTGTGGAGATGAAACAATGCAAATCAAGCTCCACGTTCGGGTTTTGGCGTCATCTCAAAAAACACCATTATCTTGAATATGATAATCTTAAAAATGAACGAGGAAATACAAGCTCTAAGGATGCAACGGGTGAATTGATAGAACATAACAAACCGGACCTGGGTTTCCAAAATAATGAGATTGAGGGTGCTCAACAGGGTGCGAGCAGTAAAGAAAGTGCAGTGCCACTAACTTTGGAACGTAGATTGGGTGAATTGGGGAGAGTACACTTAAGCCTTAGACAATATGGAAAATACTGAAAAATATGGGGAAAACGTGGGATACTTCAAATTGAATGGACACCAGTGACATTGATATTGAAACGTGTGATAGTGTTACCAAAGAGGTGTCATGTGTAGAAAAACATGATAAAGTTGAAAAGAACCGAACTATCAAATGGGGTAATGAAATGGTGTCAAATATAAGAAGTGCAAAATTGTACAATAAAATAAAATGTATATCTGACATTGTTTCAAAAATATTGGAAATGAAACATGAAGAAAAAGTATCACGTTTCAAACGTTTGAGTGCATTGAGAATTATGTATATTTCACAAATCTGTGGGAATATACTGAATAGGAATGTCGGTGCCAGTAAGAAAAAAACTGGAACAATTCGATGTCATAAACATGTAAATATAATAAAAAAAATGGCGTCAAGAAAAAGCTCGCTGACGACAACAAAAACAAAGTTTTGGCTACAAGGTTAGGTTTGGAAGTGTTGCATACACTACTCCCAAAGGTATCCGTCTGTCTAAAATGTGTACTAAGGGCAGCAGTCTAGAACCCGATAGATCAGAGAGAAAATACACACCAGATGATAAATCCTACACCAATATGATGAGCCGACACCTCCAGGAGAAATAATGCTTATCATCGATATAGAAGCCGCCGAATGCCTCTGATACCGCCGATCATGATAAGACCAGAGAGGGAAGTCGAAGTCTTTACTTTTGTTTCGTACAGTTGCTCGCGTCGATTTTCGGAATGACTAGTTATGTTTTCGTATAAATGATTAACCCATGTAATTCCCTAATAAAAATGTGTTATAAATCTAATATCAATAAAATATATCGTATGAATCTCTGTTTGCAATATTCTAAATTTGACTCGAATGACTAGCATTGAAATTGCAGTTAGTCAACATGACTTGCAATGATTTGCTATACAACGCCTCCAGCCTTGCATTACAAATGTGATAGATACTATGCAATTAAAATTTCATTCCGTTACCTAAGGTATCATAGATATATATCTCATCAGGTCCAAACAGAAGCTAAAGCAAAAGTCTACAGCTTATTTTATGACACAATAAAATCCAAATACGGTGACAATGTCTCGCTCATCAACTCTGGCACAGACTAGTTGCTGATCCAGTTCAAGTGTGCGGCCGACATTGAGGCGGAAATGCGGGAAGCTCCTCAGGCTGAATATATGGACTTCTTCAACTACCCGAAAAATCATCCCTTGTACGATGAATCAAAGAAAGGACAGCTATGACTACTGAAAGCGACACAGCTAACGACTACCCGAGTGAAATCATTTGCTTGCAACCAAAGTGTTACTGTATGCTGCTTGAGTCCGACGCCACAAATCAGCTGCAAAAGTTGTCAATTACTAGACACAAGTCAAAATCGGACATGAACAATACAGAGATATTCATAGTTAAAAAACATATACACACTTTGAGACCATACTCAACATTCGCGCGCAAGCGTGCCAGCCTCAAACTGTACGCAATAATAAAAAATTGTCTCAGTAAGTTCGAAATGTATCTGTACTATTTTGATGGGTGCACAACTCTTGCCAATGGGCATCCAGACATTCCTCAAAAATCCATTGAAGTTGAACCTACCGTCACTAAAAAGAGGAAGCGAGGTGTAGTCGGGTGAATGACGAAAGTACGTTTACGTCTTCAGGTTATATTCTGTAAATGTTCTTACTATGTAAACGATCATTACGCGTAAATATTCCTATGCAAATAAATAAACATATACTTGAACATGTTTCATTGTCCAGTGTCATATGGATTGAAAATACGTGAACGTATACCCCTGCAACCGCTCCTAAAATGAAGAAAATAGATTGATATAAATGTTCCTAAGATGAAACTATGTAATAAAAAACAACTTTAATAATGACGGTGACTTCGAAACAAAATAAAACGCAAATACAGCCAAATCGATTAAAAACAACAATACCATATACTATTAAAATGAAAAAAATCCTATACATACTGCCATGTCGATATGTTCCCAGGTAACATTTCTTGCGGGTATGACAAATCGATAAGCCCTAACACCGTGGACGAATAATAATTGATACGAGCAAGCTTATCTCACCTAATTTTCCAAAACGTATCGTACTGTTTGGCCGAGGGGGTCCCCTACTGCACGTCCAAATGTGATGTATCAAATTCCTACCAGCAACGCGGCAAGTGATTAAAGGTTCTGTAAAATAACATGAAGAGTTGCAATCTGGCTAATAGGAGTGCAACTCGAGGTAAGGTCTCTGTATTGACGAATAGAGGTCTGCCGCTACGATAGCGATCAGTGGTAACATTGCATAATAACTGCTCCTAATATGTAATCGTTCCTATCTAACCATGTAATAAATAAATAAATAATAAACTTGAACATGTTTCCTTGTCCACAGACATACCGTTTAAAAAACGTGAAACTTATACCCCTGCAACCGAATCTAAAATGATGAAAATAGATTGATGTAAATAATTCTAATATGTAATAAATAAATAACTATAATCTAAAACTTGTTTCATCGTCCACAGACATACGAATTGAAGAGTACGTGAACTTTTCTGCGCCTACTAATTGAATCTTACCGCCGTGTCCTGATTAAATTCTAAAAATAAATACATACAAGGGGAAAAAGCGGATGGATTTATTCAAATAATATAGAATTTTGCTCAATAATAACACACCACGTACATAGTTCCGAATTTCACAAATACGTATTTTGGTCAACATACCTAAATTAGATAACGATCGAGCAAGGACATCCTGTTACAACGGTAACTACATCGTTATATAATACCATAAATAAAATAATGATCTAGCAATACAAACCCATTGAAATAACAGAGGTGCCTGCGATACTAAATACCACGATATAAAATTATCCTATTAAAATATATTTAAATCATACACATATAGCCTACCTACTATGTACCAGGCCAACACCTCATGCGGATAAGCCATCAAAAGAAACTTACATTAATTCATACAAAATACTTTCCCTTTATAATACATAATTACAAACCATCAGTAATCATAACCAAACAATATTCACCAGGGCGTTTTCGTACCCCATATCTACAGGGGTGTTTCGCATCTCATATCTCCAGGGCTGTTTTGTACCCCCTGGGAACCTTGTCTGTAAATATGCTCTGGGGACCCTGTCAGCAAATATGCCCTGGAGATGGGGGCTGCAAATATGCCCTGGAAATGTGGGGTACAAAACAGCCCTGAAAATATGGGGCTCACAACAGCCCTGGAGATATGGCATATTTGCAGACATTTACACTACTGATAGAGCTGTTTTGAAGTCTGAATTGTAACGGGAGATAGATTGTTTTGAAGTTTGAATTACAGCGGAGACAGAGTTGTTTTGAAGTTTGAATTGGAGCGGAGACAGAGGTGTTTTGAAGTTTGAATTATAGCGGGAAATAGATTGTTTTGAAGTTTGAATTGGAGCGGATTTAGAGTTTTTTTGAAGTTTAAATTGTAGCGGAGACAGAGGTGTTTTGAAGTTTGAATTATAGCGGGAAATAGATTGTTTTGAAGTTTGAATTGGAGCGGAGATAGAGTTGTTTTGAAGTTTGAATTGCAGCGCAGATAGAGTTGTTTTGAAACTTGAATTGCAGCGGAAAAAAAGTGATTTGAAGTTTAAAACGTAGCAGAGATTGAGTTGTTTTGAAGTTTGAATTTCAGCGGAGACATTGTTGTTGTTACCGATTTAATTGCAGCGGAGATGTTGCGTTTTTACGTTCTAATGGCAGAGGCGATAGAGTTGTTTTATAGGTTTTGCTGTGAACAATTCTCGTCATGCAATCGTACCTACTAAAGTTCATGATGCACTTGGTAGTATCACTGACTTATCATCAGCAGTACTATTGCTTCACTATCTATGTAATAAGCCCGTTTATTACCTTCATTTCAATGCTCTGTTGATCGCGCAATTTACTACAATATCTTGCAGTCAAACAAACAAGAACCGAACAACAAAAAGTAGACTTCCGAAACACGAAAGGTTCTAGGCACAGACACGCATGAGGAAATTTGTCATCAAGCTGATCCAACCACACAGTGCCAAATGCAGTGTATCTATCTCCAAAGCTTGATTTATGCATTTTCTGACAGGATTGATTTATAGAATTGGAACTGCTCCAAATCGCGTATTTGTGTTAATGTTTGAGTTATTTGTGATGCTCTGACTCAGTTGGTCTCGGGGTTTCGTAGAAAGTGAAACAATAACAGATACAGATACAGATACAGACACTAGGCCGCATCCCCCAGAAAGGGGGGTGGCCGACGGCAAGGCGCACCTCACACCCTCACACGCTCACATTCACACCACTTAGCCCTTTTGTGCTAAAGGGTCCGGCCGGTAGCCCCTCAATTTACACTCTGGGTCCCGTATGTACCGAGGAACCGTCGTCAGCACCAGGGCCCACAGTTTTCACTGGTTTACCCCCGCCGCGTCATAATGGCCGGGCCCCCCCCACCCACGACCATCCCGACAGCGGGATGCCAAGGGCGGG
>SDVV010018024.1:0-13856 GCA_016164225.1 Gammarus roeselii
CTGGTATGAATAATATTATCGCAAGTTTCCTGGTAAGGGTGCGCTTGAGGACAGCCCTACACAAAAAGTTGGAAGCGCTCCTGGAAAATTAGGTGAGATTGCTCCTACCTATTCTTTGTCTTATGACGTAGTTCCGTATCATGTTTGCTATGTTTGAGTATATGTTTCGTTATATATTTATGTCTGGATTATAATTCTTTATATTTTTTCTGTATGTATATTCTGTACTCATATCTAGTTGTGGTTTATTTGACTCATTTCGGAGGTTGTTTGGTGGAGTTTTTAGCGGTGGGATGCTTGATTCAACCTTAATATTGAATATAGGCTATGTTATGTGTTTTACATCTATTTATTTCATATGTATATTATACCTATAGGAATAGTATGGTTTAATTGTTATCAGTTTTCGGGTCCATTGGATGCGCTCCGGGAAAATTCGGTGAGATTGCTCTTACCTAGCCTTTGTCTTATAACTTAGTTCCGTATCATGTTTGCTATGTTTGAGTATATGTTTCGTTACATATTTATGTATGGATTATAATTCTACAAAAAAAAATTCCTGTACATGTATTTTTCCAATCATATCTAGTTGTGGTATATTTGACTCATTCTGAGGTTGGTTAGATTCATTATTTTAAATATTTTTTCATGCTATCAACATTTACATTATGATAACTTCATATAAGGTCGGGGGGTTACAGGGATATTTATCTCATATAGTTATATAAATTTAGGATATTTTAGATTTGCATCTTCTACCCTATTTTAGGCATAATGGGTCGGTTGTTGCATCATTGTTTTATTTTTATATGTATATATGACATTCTGTTACGATTAAGCCAGGGTTACTTTACCCCTTAGCGCTCAGTTGTACTTATCCCAGCAGTAACTACTTCTATCGTTTCCTTTGTCATCGGACATAGAGAAATTTGTAAAATAAATAAATGACTGTTGTAATCCTTCAATACTAGTTTCAAGATAAGAAAATTCTTGTGGGATGCGCTTGAGAATGGTTCCTAGACAAACTTTTGGATGCGCTCCTGGGAAATTAGGTAAGTTGGCTCAGATCTGTTCTTTGTCTTATAACTTATTTCCGCGGCATGAACGCTAAGAACATTTTCAGGTTAAAACATGTTCATGTTGACCTGCTTTCATAATTTTCACTCAAAAGGGTACTCGTATGGTAGTATTTCTGTCGGAGATTGATAGGACCGCCATCCTAAATATCTTCGTAATTGTTGTACGGTCTTATTTCACATGAGCATTTACGGTTGGGCTACCCTTCACCTAATGAGATATATATCTACGATAGCTTAGGTAGCTGTGTACAACTTCAATTAGCTTAATACTTATCACATTTTCAACGTAAGGCAAGAGGCGTTTTAGTGCATTTTCAATGCTTATCATTCGAGGTAAATTAAGATATTGCGAACAAAGATTTATTAGATGTATTATTTTATTGATAATATATTTTGACACATTCACATTTATATATACATGGGATATCGTTTATACAGAACTATAATTTTTTCACATCGAAAATTTGACGTGAGCATCTTGGCGCAACATAAGTAATGACTTCGACCTCCCTCTCTTGTGTTATCTTGATCCTTGGTACCAGTGCCCCTCTGTGGGTTCATTATCAATGATGTATATTTATTCCTCACCTGAAGCTGTCGACTCGTCATATCGGTGTAAGATTCATCATCTGGGTGTGTTTTTTTCTATGATCTATTAGGTTCTAGACTAACGCCCTTAGTAGACATTTTAGATGAACGGAGACCTTTGGTAGAAGTGTATGCAATACTTGCAATCCTATCCTTGTAACCAAAACTTTGTTTATTGTCTTCAGCGAGCTTTTTATGGACGCTAATTTTTGCATTACTGGTACATGTTTATGACATCGAATCATTTCAGATATTTTCTTGCTATTGCCCACGTTACCATTCATTATATTCCCGCAGATTTCCAAAATATACATAATTCTCCTAGCACTCGAACGTTTGAAACATGATTCTCTCTCCTCATGTTTCATTACTAATAAATTTGAAACAAAGTCAGATATACATTTGATTTTATTATGTAATTTTACACTTCTTAAGCTTGACACCCTTTCATTACCCCATTTTATAATTCGGTTTCCTTCAACGTTAGTAGGTTTTTCTTCACATGACATATCCTCGATATCACTGTCACTGATATAAATTCCACTGGAAGTTTCCCACTTTTTCCCTATTTTTTCATTATTTTCAATTTCATATAAGGTTTGGGTATACTCCCCTCATTTCACCCAATCTTGATACGGTTCACGTTTGGTTGATACCGGCATCGCACTTTCGTTACTGCCCGCACCATGTTGAGCGTCGTCTATATCATTATGTGTGATACCCAAGTCCGGATTATTATGTTCTATCAACACACCCGTTGCATCCTTAGTGCTTATATTTTTTCGCCCATTTTTATGAGTATCTTATTCGAGATAATGCTGCCCTTTCAGATGTTGCCAAAACCCGAACGTGAAGCTTGATTTGCTTAATTTTATCTCCGCATTGCAAATAACACATACCCCTGCATTTTCCTTTCTGGTAAATTACTTTCATATCGAACTGGGCGACATCCTTCTTCCCCGAAAGCGGACCGTTATCTGAATGAGCACAGATATGAGTCCAATTTTATACATACAGGATCGTTAGCGTCACTGCGTTGGCTCATGTAAGGGGCACTGTGTAGGCATTTACACACATTTTGTGCAAAATGGGTTACCA
The DNA here is from genome assembly GCA_016164225.1 of Gammarus roeselii. NCBI lineage: Eukaryota > Metazoa > Arthropoda > Malacostraca > Amphipoda > Gammaridae > Gammarus > Gammarus roeselii. The sequence continues at coordinate 2,766 of SDVV010018024.1, forward strand.
TTCACTGCCAGATGTATATTACATAAGCAACCTAACCTAATCTAACCAACTAAACCATGAATTATGTGTCATCGCTCGAGATTTTTCACGCATTTTATCACGGTTTGATACCACCATATGCCGGCATTTGCCGACATATGCTGGTATAATGAAGCTGTATTCACGGTTTGATCCCGCCATAAGTCGGCATATGCCGGGATATGCTGGTATAATGTAGGCGTATTCACGGTCGATGTCGGTATAATGTTGGCATTTACACACATTCATGCAAATGGGTCACCATACACTGCCGGATGCATTAATACCTACCCAACCTAACCTAACCCATAGAATAACATCCCCTGCTGTTGTTACAAGATATTTAATGTGCATCAGCTTCATGATATGTTATGTTAAAAGAAGTAATCATCCTTTCCTAACCGAACCTTTCTTATTTACGGTATTCAGTCAATGTTTCATATAATGCATAATACATATCTCCACTTGTCTCTACATTTTGATCAATCTTTTGCAGTTTGATACACACATCCAATTCTGATCTAGTATATCATCAAAAACCTAACCTAACCTAAATTATGTACGATATTCAGTCATTGTTTTATACAATGAATTACAACTATCTCCACATGAATCTACATTTTGATCTACCCTTTACAGTTTTGATAACTTACACCTAATTCGCTATCAATCTCGACTCATATATGTTACCAGAGAGGTCAGATTTTTCAATCTTAGATGGAGTGAATGTTACAAGTAATTCATATTTGTTTCCATCATCATACAATCGGGCCACTTCATCTCATACTAGGTCTACCACATTTTTCTTCAATATCTTATTGACACTTCATCCTTTGACGACTTGCACAGTTGATATGCCTTTTTCTTTCCAATAATTTTTTCATAGTCTTCACGATGACTGCGTTTCAAATGTCTCCACACGTTACTCGTGGATTTATGTTTGTTCAATTTTTTTATTCTGGCAAAGTTTACAGACCCCCGTCACCCCATTTCTTTCGAACAATTGAGGACTCAAGCTATAACCCAACCTTCCACAACAGAATCCCAATATTGACTGAGTATATTCTCATCGAACTCTGATTTATATCTCACCATTCTGTCACACATTTACAGCATTTACCTCGTGCCATCCTTTCACCCCTTGAAACATATTTTTCTATCGCTTTCGACAAAAACGATGTTTTCTATGTCTGACACAATGTATGCAATTCATCGCTTAACCTCTGAGTTTTTAGGATGATATAAACAAATTTAATTTAGGATTTTCATAGTTTTATTAGTATTAATTACAGATCTTGCTGACATCATCAATGACATCTAACTCGTTTTTTTCGATTACAGCATGACTCGTACATCCACCCATAGCCAGCATCACGATGTTTAAGTTTCCTCTCAAAATCTATCATATAATCCACCATGTCTTTGTTGCGAATGCCAAAGGCAGTTCTGTGCCCTGGTGTCCACAAATGTATTTCTTCTTCTACTTAAACTTTATTTATCCGAAGCTTCTTAAATTCAACGTCATTCTGTTTGCCATCAATGAGGAATTCTTGCATACGTTCCAGGTTTTCTTTGGTTCTAATAAAAAAAACGCTGTCCAACACCCCGGCTTTATTACAATCATGTTGATTTTCCACTCGGATCATATCAATTTCGAGAGTTGTTTTCTTATTTCCCTTGAAGTTTGTTACATACGACTGAAACCGGTCGATGTCAGTAACCCAAAGCCGACTTCCTTTTTCCTCCATCCATATATGAATGTTATCTCCCACTCTTTTGATTCTTGTTTTACTCATTCTGAGATAACTGGTAATTTCAGCATTAGTCAATATTTGTTATATCCGTCACATATCATCTTCGGAGAAGTCTTCTTCCAAAACAAGTAAACTAATTTTTGCCACTTGAACATTCATTGTTATATATTCGAGGATGATCCGGTCGTCTCAGCTTGTCCTCCACGTAACACTGATTCCAATCATGTCATACAGCTTGCTATTTAAATGCGTTTGCAGACTTTTTGCAAATCTTTGGGCCTATCATCACTCGCTTCGGCGATCAATTACGTATATATGTACCTATGTACGTCTATTAATCTGTATACGTACGTGCATGTATTTTTCTTCATAAATATTTACAAGCAGCTCTTCTGCACTCAGTTGCCGTAGTCTGGAGACGAGGTTTACTGTTCAATACGAAAAGTAATTTTTGGCCTCATGAAAATTAAGCAATTGTATTTCATGCATATAAGATATTTAAAGGCTCAAGCACGTATCATGACCACCGATGAAGTTAGCTCCTTGATGTCACGGAGATTAATTCAAGTTGAACCAAGCCCTACTACTTTTGCTAAATAAACTATTTTGTCCAGTTGTACACAGCAAAAATACGGAGTCGGGCGGAAATTGTTTAATAACTTGGCACCAGTGATTTCTTCAGCTACGAAAATATTATCTCCTCCTGGCTGAGAGTACCCCCAACACAGCTTCCAAATTTCATCACAATTGGTGAAACTTATGGCAAGACGAACTCAAAAGCAAAGAGAAAAGAAGCTCCGTGACTACATTATCGTATTATGATGTAGATGAACATCTACAACCCAGTCATTCTATTCACGCGTTGTTCGCCATTTGCTCTAACGATTGCATTTCCCATTATTGTTCCGAAGGTCAATCTCTGTTCACACTACTCACCTTTATCCATCACCTTTGTGTGCATGCACGGACTCTCCAATGGGTATCCTGCTCCCTAGCCCACTCTGATCGAGGCGGTCGCTGCAAATAAATTGTACTGTTTAACTGGCAAAATATGTCTTCATTTGCCCAATAATTGTATTGTTATTAATTGACTTCGGATGCGGCACGCACGAGTTGAATAATCAACATTGAATACTAGGCACAATATTCGAGTTGGTTCCAACATCTCTGCAATAGAATTGTAAGAATATCCCCAAATACATTCAATCTTATTCCACATATATTTACTTACTGTATCTGTTGGAATTTGTGTCATGAATAAATTCTTCCAATGCACTCCACAGCTATATGTTTATCGGTGTTAAACTGCTCTTTCCCCTACAAAGTTTCCATCAATTTGGCTCGCAACTGTTTTTTTTTTCACACGAACAGTAAAATATCCTCTTGCGACGCTACCCTATCATCTTCTCTCAAGGTTGTTTACTGAGCCTGAGGCAGGTTTTTGCTAGCGATGGTCCCCATAAAATGATCTCCTCGGCCCATGAGGCATCACAACCTCATTTGACGCCACAGAAGCGTAGCATCAGCTCAGGAACTGACAACATGGCTACAAAACTTACTGTGAGTATAACGACAAGAAATTTATTTCGCGATGATAGGGTGAGTGAGACATACAGTACATACTTCTATTAACTTCTGCGTTTTCTCATTTATATGGGTTGACATAGCACCCAGTTGCTATGGAATGCCGTGGAAAAGATCATCAGCAGCATATACTGACATTGCATCCAGTTGCTATGAGATGTCATGGAAAGGATCATCAGCAGCTTATGTTGACATAGCACCCAGTTGCTATGGGATACCGTGGAAAGGATCATCAGCAGCTTATGCTGACAAACCACCCAGTTGCTATGGGATACCGTGGACAGCATCAGCAGCAGCTTATGCTGACATAACACCAAGCTGCTATGGGATACCGAGGAAAGGATCATCAACAGCTTATGGTGACATAGCACGCAGTTGCTACGGGATACCGTGGAAAGGATCAGCAGCAGCTTATATTGACATAGCACCCAGTTGCTATGGGATACCGAGGAAAGGATCATTAGCAGCTTATGCTGACACAACAACGAGTTGCGATGGGATACCGTGGAAAAAATCATCAGCAGCTTATGCTGACATGCCATTATGTTGCTATGGGATACCGTAGAAAAGATCATCAGCAGCTTATGCTGACATGGCACACAGTTGCTATGGGATACCGTGGAAAGGATCATCAGCAGCTTATGCTGACAAGGCATTCAGTTGCTATGGGATATCGTTTAAATGATCATCAGCAGCTCATGCTGGCATAGCACCCAGTTGCTATGGGATACCGTGGAAAGAATCATCAGCAGCTTATGCTGACATAGCACGCAGTCGCTTGGGATACCGTGGAAAGGATCATCAGCAGCTTATGCTGACATAACATCCAGTTGCTATGGGATACCGTGGAATGCATCATCATCAGCTTATGATGACACAACACACAATTGCTATGGGATACCGTGGAAAGGATCATCACCAACTTATGTTGAAATAACACCCAGTTGCTATGGGATACCGTGGAAAGGATCATCAGCAGCTTATGCTGACATAGCACGCAGTCGCTTGGGATACCGTGGAAAGGATCATCTCCAACTTATGTTGAAATAACACCCAGCTGCTATGGGATACCATGGAAAGGATCATCAGCAGGTTATGTTGACATAACACCCAGCTGCTATGGGATACCGTGGAAAGGATCATCAGCAGCTTATGTTGACATAACACCCAGTTGCTATGGGATACCGTGGAAAAGATCATCATCAGCTTATGTTGACATAACACACAGTTGCTATGGGATACCGTGGGAAGGATCAGCAGCAGCTTACGCTGACATGGCATTCAGTTGCTATGGGATACCGTGGAAAGGATCATTAGCAGCTTATGCTGACATAACAACGAGTTGCTATGGGATACTGTGGAAAGAATCATCTGCAGCTTATGCTGACATGCCATCATGTTGTTATGGGATACCGTAGAAAAAATCATCAGCAGCTTATGCTGACATGGCACACAGTTGCTATGGGATACCGTGGAAAGGATCATCAGCAGCTTATCCTGACAAGGCATTTAGTTGCTATGGGATATCGTTCAAATGATCATCAGCAGCTCATGCTGGCATAGCACCCAGTTGCTATGGGATACCGTGGAAAGGATCATCAGCAGCTTATGCTGACATAACATCCAGTTGCTATGGGATACCGTGGAAAGCATCATCATCAGCTTATGATGACACAACACACAATTGCTATGGGATACCGTGGAAAGGATCATCACCAACTTATGTTGAAATAACACCCAGTTGCTATGGGATACCGTGGAAAGAATCATCAGCAGGTTATGTTGACATAACACCCAGCTGCTATGGGATACCGTGGAAAGGATCATCGGCAGCTTATGTTGACATAACACCCAGCTGCTATGGGATACCGTGGAAAAGTTCGTCAGCTGCTTATTTTTCTCAGAAAGCTTTATGGAACTTTTGGGCACTGTTCCGCTTTTAGTCAATGTGACAGGAACTGCATGTCTTCCCAAACATTGTCAGCGTTTCAGGTTATTTGAGATCGTTTTATAGTCTCTGTTGTTCGCCAAACCTGACGTGGGTGACTATACCGCTATTTGATCTTCGAATGATGTTATGGTCGTTGAGCGTGTTTTTTTTTTACTTTGATCCGATGCAAATTTAATCAAACTTAAATATTGAGTCTCATGCGTGTGGAGTGTTCTCTTTGTGTGGGTGTGTCTCATGTGCCTCATAGGTGAGCTGCTGGATACACAGCACTGCCGGAGCACAGGGGCGTGCACTGCTGATACAGTGGGATTGCACCACTCCTAGGAGCACAGGGTTGCACAGCTTAGAGCACTCGAGTGACACTGTTGGGCGCACTCGTGTGACGCCGTTGGGCGCACTCGTGTGACGCTGTTGGGCGCACTTGTGTGACGATGTTGGGCGCACTCGAGTGACGCTGTTGGGCGCACTCGTGTGACGCTGTTGGGCGCACTCGTGTGACGCTGTTGGGCACACTCGTGTGACGCTTTTGGGGGCACTCGTGTGACGCTGCTGGGCGCACTCGGGTGACGCTGTTGGGCGCACTCGTGTGACGCTGTTGGGCGCACTCGTGTGACACTGTTGGCCGCACTCGTGTGACGCTGTTGGGCGCATTCGAGTGACGCTGTTGGGCGCACTCGAGTGACGCTGTTGGCCGCACTCGAGTGACGCTGTTGGGCGCACTTGAGTGACGCTGTTGGGCGCACTCGTGTGACGCTGATGGGCGCACTCGAGTGACGCTGCTTGGAGAACTCGGGTGACGCTGCTTGATCGGAGCACAGTTCCCCACATCTCAGGAACATTATCCGCAAAGTCATGGGTAATGTTCTTTTAGACGTGCTTTCATACAACCTTTTCCCGTCTCATTTCTTACGTCACAAAATTGTACTATCCTCATTTGAATGGGAATTACTTAGGGATCCAAACCTTTTCCGAACAGATCGTCTTGATAATCTGGTGCTTTGCTCATTTTGCTTAGTCTCTGTGCCATCCCCCCGGCTTTCCTATTGCGGTTCCAGTTCATATGCAGCGCGTTTTCGTTCCTTACTCGAATGTAGGGTAAATTTTAGTGCTTGGCAATTTCACGACTATTTCTGCTACTAACCGTAAACTATGAATTCATAAATGTTTCTATAGATTGTACATGTAACAGAATTCACAATTTACGCCTACTGTCGTATCATTATGTGGTTTACCCTAGCCTATTATAAAACAGCATACTCATCTTCAGTGCCAGTCTCTTGAGCTGCATGTTGTAGGTCAAGACTCGGTAACACACCGTGGATTATTGACGTGGTGTCTAGTGACCTCCCCCCTTTGAGACTACGCATCGTAATGTTACTCTCCTGTTAATTTCCAATTTATTGTTCTATGTTGAGCCTGTAAGACTCAACAAATATACGTTTCCTTACTTTGGCATAGTAGCCTTGATTGTAACCCTTTCTTCTCCTCAGCTGTCACTCGCCCTGGTCCTGGGTATCATCGCTCTGGCCTTCGCTCTGCCCTTCCCATACCCTGAGGCCTTCCCAAGTCCCACATCCGTGGCCATTTCATACGCCGTCCCTGTGTCTAACTTGGGGGGAGGTTATGGAGGCCAGGGAGGGCATGGGGGAGGTTTCGGAGGAGGCCACGGGGGAGGTTTCGGAGGAGGTCACGGGGGAGGTTTCGGAGGAGGTCACGGGGGAGGCTTCGGCGGAGGACACGGAGGCTTGGGAGGGAGATACAGAGGATGACACCGCGGCTGGCGAGTGTGACAGCTTGTTTGCCGTTGTAATGACAAGACTCTGGGTGCTGCTGGAGAATTTTTGGCTGAATGTACATACTTCTACGAATAACGTAATCAATGTAAATCCATTGATTGTCATAGATTATTTGTACTTAACATTTTAGCAAAGATCCGTGTGCAACTGCACTATAGCAAGTAGAGCCTATATCCACATGAACATTTGTTATTGTTTATTGCCGCTATGCATAATAATTACCATAGTGTTCGAATGAAAATTTGTTTCTAATGAAACCTAACTCCGGGCAATGAATAGCACTTATACGTCTCTAACATCAATCATTCCGTTTTCTTCAGATCTGGCTATGGGAACTATCGGACTGAAGAAACATCTGCTACTGGTCAGAATGAATTTCTTTTAATGGACAACATCGGAAGAATCTATTCAGCACGATTTATGCTTATGAAAATACTCAATGACGGAGTTTTTTGTAGTCGCAAGCCATAATCAACTCCTCGGGAAAATACATATATTATTTGTTATGTTTGAAAAATAATAAACCATTGTCTTGGAAAAATATGTGTTCTCTCCTCCTTTACGTTTTTTTTCCGATTACGCGTGCTAGATGTACAGGATGTCGTTGATAACCAGGCACATCAGAGTGGTGCGTAGGAGACCAGACGTAACACAAAGGATAGCATCATGAAGTGTCGGGATATCGTTGATAACCAGGCGCATGAGAGTGATGCGTAGGACAACAGACGTAACACAAATGATGGGATCATGAAGTGTCGGTATATCGTTGATATCCAGGCACACGGATAGGATCATGAAGTGTCGGGATGTCGTTGATAACCAGGCACACGGATTGGATCATAAAGTGTCGGGATGTCGTTGATAACCAGGCACACGGATAGGACCATGAAGTGTCGGAATGTCGTTGATAACCAGGCACACGGATAGGACCATGAAGTGTCGGGATGTCGTTGATAACCAGGCACACGTGGGTGACAAGGCAAAACCCATACCATCCCGCATTCTGCGTAATCTTTTCATCGCGAGTGTCAGTAGGGTTGATCTCTGTTGGCCCAGCGCTGACCAATAACTTGACGACTCTAGAATGCCACCTTGGCTTTATTCGGAAAAGTATCAGGATTAGGAGAAGTGCATTGAAGGCCATTGCTCTATTATAATTCACCGTTGCAAGGAACAGGACGGTAGCTTGCATTGCGATTAGCTCTCTGTGGGCAGTCCCGAGTCTGCCTTCGGAAGTGCTCGTTAAAGGCTAATATTAGCGAACTAAATAGTGTTTTGACTGAACAAAAAGGAATCGATGTCTTACAATAGTATGAGGAATTCCCACTCGAAAGATTGTGCTGAAATAATCAAATGTTTACTGATGGACATCGTAAGGTATTTTATTTATTTAACATAGAACAATTCAGTTGTTTGTGTTCTCAATCATTAAGAACCTCGAATGCCGCTCATCACCTTCTATGCAACTAATAGGCTTCTTCAGCTACAATCAGTGAAATTAAAGAATGCAAGTGCTTGATGTTTTGAAGCACTGGGTATAACTGGCTCGAGCGACGACGTACTACCGGCAACCGTGGGAAATCTGTTCAAATGCCCCCCGGGGTGATCTTCAAGAACCCAGTCCTGATAGAGGGCGGACAACCACTAGATGACCAAGCATTTAGCGTCCTTGTTATCGCCTGCTGATCGGTAATACCATGTCTGGGTATTCGTCTCTTAACCTTGAATAAGACAACGACAGCAGGGGGCACACGAGCCTCCTATTGGGGGAGGAACACCAGCCTCCCAATGTGGGAGGAACACGCAACCTCTCCGACGCTTGGCTGGCAATGATAACATTACGTTACTGCTTGTTATACTTATCGGTTTTCGCTAAGGGATTATATTCTAAATGTAAATATAGCGCGTTTGGATTATGCGGCACCTCTTCAACGTTAGATAATATGCATATTCGTAACATTTGTTCATAAGAACCCTTTCAATTTCAACGTGTTATTAAGGGCACTATGTGTCTGTTTCTTAGTTTAGTAATCATATCTTTTGCAAGGACCATCAGTTTTCGTTCAACCATTTTTCCCAGTGTATCCATTAGAAGAGTTGGGTATTCCAGATTTTACTTCTTGTCGACAAGCAGTCTGTTCGATTGCATGAACTGCAACGTTGAGGCAAGATTCTTGTTCTGCATGTTTTGCTATCAGCATTGCTTGAAAAAGCGGTCTGAGCGCAAGCAGTAGGCGACGTGGGGAACTTCCCTAGTCTGCATAGCACTTCTAAGGACATCAATAACATTCTGAGAACAGTTTATTGAAAGTTTTGGAAGCTTAAGTTTGTTTTCAAAGGAATCTTGAAGTATTTTAATCAATGGAAAGTGGGCTTCATAGCCTCTGCATTTCATGCAGCATGCGTGAAGAAACACATCAGTCGAATGTTAAACACATAAAAACATTCTCCGTAATGTTAAGGGAACACTAGATCAAACATTATGAAATATAACAGATAGAAACGGACAATTTATAGTCGTCGTTGTCCCGTCTTACAGTTTTCGTCATCCTCTGAAAGCACCATTCCTCAAATTAGGTCTTCGCAGGGAATAATCTTGCCCGCATTGACTGCAAAGCGTCGGGTAACGACCTTCCGTTACTCGACATGTGCCATATCGTCCAGAAAATGAAGCACAACCTCCGCACTTGTTCTGACCATATAATTTCGTGGACAGTCATGAACCTGTAAATTATAAATTCAAAACAAGTGCGTAATTCGGTTTCATTTATGCTGAAGATTTGACCAGATACGAGTAACGACGCCTTCGGGGGTCAACCTAACTTTCATAACGACCACGCCTGCCCGTTCATTACGCCTTATGTGGTATACCGACAGACGAATGAACAAACCTCGGCTTCCCTAGTAATTATGAGAGGCAAGTTTGTGTAACAAGTTTCGAAGAGTGGATGAGTGTGATTGTAAATCTGTAACGAGTATTTATCACAAATGTCCAGTGTTTTTACAAATACTGCGTTTATGGGTACATTTGTCTTGTAAAAATTCTCAAATATTTCACGTCGCCGATCGGAGTTATTAACAAAATATTTCACGATAACAGGGAAACATAACCATATTGATAATCGTGGTTACTAGAAGTATCTTATGCCACGCATGAGGTGAAACAAATGAGCGCAATACTTTCTAACATTTTTTTTTAATTGCTTTGACATACAACTAAATGGAAAAATAGCAATTGTTTATTAATTTTAGATATTCTTGGGGCGCAGGACATGCCAGGACCCAATAGGGAGCGGGACATGCCAGGTCACAATAGGGAGCGGGACATGCCAGGTCACAATAGGGAGCGGGACATGCCAGGTCACAATAGGGAGCCAGACATGCCAGGACACAATAGGGAGCGGGAAATGCCAGGTCACAATAGGGAGCGGGACATGCCAGGTCACAATAGGGAGCGGGACATGCCAGGTCACAATAGGGAGCGGGACATGCCAGGTCACAATAGGGAGCGGGACAAGCCAGGTCAAAATAGGGAGCGAGATATGCCAGGTCCCAATAGGGAGCGGGTAACGCCATGTCGTGGCCGTGCACAAATAAAAATTGTTGGTTTATATTGCATGCGTCAATATAACATTTCCTTCATTCGTGGGCAGATTCACCAAAAAACGACTGCATTGAATCGCAACCACGACTGCTTTCAATTTTCAGTGTGGCAAGAAACCTCAATTCGTCCTCATGTATTCTTCCTCTGACACATGCTCGGCTACCACATAGAAACTCTACACAGCTCTCAACAGTCAATCCTGTCGTATGCCTTTTCCAAATCCATGAGGGCTCAGAACATATAGTTTCCTTTTGCAAGGCAATTCTCATAGACGTGTTTCACTACAAAAATCTGATCGGACACCCTCTACCGCTCCTGAAGTCACACTGTTCCTCTCCAATTGCGCAATCCAGACATTCTCTAATCCATTCGATCAGCACTATC
>SDVV010018025.1:0-13856 GCA_016164225.1 Gammarus roeselii
ATTTAAGAACTCTTGACCATATGCTGTTCACACCGACATTTAAGTACTCGTGACCATATGCTGTTCACACTGCCATTCAAGTACTCGTGACCATATGCTGTTCAGACTGACATTTAAGTACTCGTGACCATATACTGTTCACACAGACATTTAAGTACTCATGACCAAATGCTGTTCGCACTGACATACAAGTACCCATGACCATATGCTGTTCACACTGACATTTGGGTACTCGTGACCATATGCTGTTCACATTGACATTTAAGTACTCGTGACCATATACTGTTCACACTGAGAGTAGAAAATGTCTATCAAGAGAGGGTTCAGAAAACATTCCCATGAAATGTTTGGCTTGAAACCCCCAAAGTTTGAAACATAATCTGTAGTACATGCGCATAATAAAAGCATTGCAATCATCCACTAAAATGAGTTGATTCTTGATTAGGTCCATACTTGAACGAGATAAAAAGAAATGTGAGCCTATGAAACAGGAAAAAAAATGTCGGAGGAGGAAAAAGGCTGATGACATATAGTTGACATGGTAAATTGCGGATTTTGAAATAAATTCCTTATAAAAAAATTGAAACGGAAATCTGTATGTCCGTTTCAATGTATCTATACTACTACTCATTTGAATATCTGTTGCAATGGCATTCGAAGGACCAGATGCTCTGTTTTTGAAAGAGTTTTGACTACTTTGATGAGATCCGGTGTATGACAAATTTCTCATAGTGGCGGAAATTATCCAGAAGGCTGTTTAAAACCCAACCTTCGTCATAAATGTAAGTTTATTTATTCAAAGCTTTTTAAAGAAACACGGACGCGGATAAGTTATTGAAGTGACACAATAGAGGAATATTCATTTGACAAAAGAGAGGCAGATTCGTCGTCACACCTGATAGCACGTGATAGTGTTCTAATAGCACGCTACCAACTTAGAAGGATAAGGCTTAGGCTTGTTTTGTAGGTAGAGACATAAACGTTTATAAAGTCATTCAGAAAATAGTGAATTAGGCTTAGTACAAAATACTTTTCCGGAAGTTATAACGAATTCACGAATTTTGTCGAGGGTGCCACACGAATTAAAATTTTTTTTTCAGCAAAAGTGAAGTGATTCATCCAATTAAGTCCCTCGTCTACTATCATTGCAGCAAAACTTTGCTTTGCTAAATTTGAAGTAGCTTGAGTCTTCAAATTGAAATTTGCGTTAGGAATGGGCATCTCCCCGCTAAAAAATATTATTTCCTGCGTCATGCCGACTTCTTGTTAGCAATAAACCCGGTTAAATGTCAACGAAAAACTACGGACAACCTGTCGCTAGTGATTGCAGTGTCATTAATGTAGTTAAGGAAGAGTTCAAGGATCGATCTTTGCAGGAGTCCTGTTTTAATCGTACTGACTGAAGATGATTGTTCATCCCGACTCAATATGTGTTTGCTATCAAGATGATACCTTTATGTCCCCTCCTGTTTTTGGAACAAACTCCACAAAGGCAAAATTTCGTCACTAAATTTTCTAATTAACACAAGACTGGTAAAAGCGACGTTCCCGCTATCTAGCCCATCAAAAACACCTTCATTGAAGATTTATTCATAACCCATGTTCTGTGTTCACGAAAGCCTGGAAGCAATATCGATTTTGGCTAAGCAGGTTATTAGATACAAGTAGAGTACACATGATAACATTTTTTTCTTCCAAATATTGGCTTCTGACGGGCGGGATTGATATTAAGCGATAAATATCTTTGTTCGTCTGCATTTATTATAACAAAGTTGACTAGTTTTGATATTTGGAGTGCATTGGGGAAAATCCCCTGCAGGAGTAACTATATTGATGAGTTGTATCAAGGAAGCTACCATAACCAAAGTAATTGTTGTCCATGCATCAGTTGGAATAGTGTCCTTGCCAGTGCCACTCCTATCTTTCAAACCATTCATGATTGTTTTGACTTCGTTCTGGACCGCAGGGTTACAAATTGTCTTTTCGCGGATTGCATTATCTAAATAGGTTCCATTAGTGACGTTGTTGCTAATGACGGATTCATCATAGGTACCGGGTCTACTACTGAAAAAATTGTGATCATCATTTGAAATCGTTTATAGAACAGTGATAACTTCGCCATCAATAATAATTGAATCCAAATTTCTATGGTTATTATTACAGAGCAGGTTACTTATGATTTTCCAGTTCTTCGTTGTTTCCTCCTAAAGAGATTTCGAACAGACTGTGAAGAGGATTTTCATAAGCATCACGACTCAGTTCAGTCAATTCCTTCTTGTAACACTGACATTCGTGTTTATGCCCTTTTATTGCTAGAGAGGCATGCCCCTGTAGCTGCTCAAATACTGTAACGGCATCATTCGAGTTATTGTGCGTATTACATCATTCAACTTTGTAGGTTCGAGCGCCTTTAAAATATTAATGATTTCAGTCGTTATATTTACGATCGGTTACGGTATTCCGGAGACTTTGGCTCCTGAATAAACAAAATATGATCGTAGACTTTTGAAATGATCCCAGCTGCACGAGCTGTACAATAAACATTGTTGCTGAAGATGTTATCTATTAGTAGTGCTGATCTATCGGTTACACGTCTAATATCTAATATCTACGAACCATGCGAAAATAAATGATTCCAATAGTCTGCAACTGAATTCGGTCTATGATTCTGAAGCAGATTTACCGTTAAATCGCCCATAATATACACTTCACAATGAGCTACCACAATGCAAATAAGAATTTTATCGAACTATTTAAAAATATTTATCCCGATATTTGATAAACTCTACGTTAAACCATCCTTATAGTTTCAACCTCGCTATCCCAATACAGTTTTAACCTCGCTATCACAATAAAGTTTTACCCTACCTATCACAATACAGTTTTAACCTCGCTATCACAACACAGTTTTAACCACGCTAACACAATACAGTTTTAACCTAGCTATTTCAATACAGTTTAAACCACGCTATCACAATAAATGTCGCTAAAAAGATTCTCTATTCCTGGTCATATAAGTGAAAAATTAGGATTAAGAATATCAATTAGCCTGTTATTCATAAATAAACACCTCCCATATTACTCATGTTATTGTACGTATGTGTTTTGATTGTGACCTGGTAAATTTGAAAAATGCTCAGAGTCGTTTCTCAACTTGATTCCACTGAGCCCGATTGAATAAACTATACTATTTTTTTATTACATTAATATGGTGCTAGTCTTGCCAGGAGTTGGATGAAACGTTATCTACCTGATAGAAGTCACTTATTTGGTTTTATCAACAATCAACAACTTACTCTACAGTAACAATAGGAGTAACGAAAGGCTCGATCTTGGACCGCTGTTTTTCTGTAGCTCTTGTTTGTACGAGAGACTGGTGGTCTTTCGTCCTCTTTTCTGCTACGATGTTCACACGATGGTACAATGCTTCGATGTCCTCACGTTTCTAAGCATGCTGCAATGTCCTCGGGTTTCTAGGCATGCTGCGATATCCTTGGGTTTCTAGGCATGCTGCGATGTCCTTGGGTTTCTAGGCATGCTGCGATGTCCTCGGATTTCTAGGCATGCTGCGATGTCCTCGGGGTTCTATGAATGCTGCGATGTCCTTGGGCTTCTAGGCATGCTGCGATGTCCTCGGGTTTCTATGCATGCTGCGATGTCGTCGGATTTCTAGGCATGCCGCGATGTCCATCCGCTGCCAAGGTTGCTGCGCCGCTTGTTGGCTTCTCTGCCTCGCTGTTTGTCGCGCGACATTACCATATCAAAAGCTTGTCTCAGCCTGCCATGGTAAAGCGATTAAAAACAACCCCCTGATTTGCTGGGAAGCATGCATTCTCCATTGAACAAAATAAGATAAGACGGCAGCAAGACAAGGCAGCGATTAAACCCATTGCTGAACATGAAGCAGAAATATTTTTTATTCGATTTGCAATAAAAGCCTGAATCAGGCAGGAAAATGAAGTCAACCACGCTGGCAAGTTTTCCGACTTCATGAGAAGTATTTGATATTTCGTTGTACAGTTTTGATATTTGACTTCTGGTGCAGAGAAGAATTTCTTTCAACAAGGTTCGATGAATATCAGGTCCCCTCCAAAGGACCCGTAAAGGCATGACATCGGCCGCCCACTTCGTCATCCTGCAATCAATGGGTTACATTTGCTGACATTAATTTATATTTCCAAATATAATGCACTACACCATTATATGAGTTACACAATGAAACTAAAACATAATAATGGTAGAATTATATAATTGAAATGACTGTAATAGGGTTTTGGTGAAAATTATTCCATCTTATAATTTCTCCTCTCTCTAGAAATTACAACTGTAGCGTTTGAAAAGACATAGATTATGAAACAGATTACTTCTAAATACATGAACTTATTTGAAAAACATTTATGTTGGTAATATTACATTTGAAACGCTCAATTTTTATATGAATACAAAACGACTTGTGTTCACTCGTATCTGGAAAGATATGAAAGGAAATATTTACAAATGCACAGACATTGAGAGTAGAAGTTTAACAAGCAAACACACCAGATCAACCTACTATTTATGTGAATATTTTATCCGTTTTTGGAATGGAAAAGTATTAAGGAGTTTCCCTTGTCTATAAACTTTGAATTGCATGTTTGGGCAATTTTTACCCCATTGTGGTGCAACATGTTGATCTAGAATATCTTTTGGAAATTGAGTGATCCCCTTCCTACCGCCCACAGCCTTTGTTGTCTGAACGCTTGTAGAGGAGATCAGAAACTTTGTCTAAAGCACATTGCAGAAGCTTTGTTGCGGTGAGGAATTGTCCATGTGAGCATATTTTTTATCACCGGAACCACTTGCGTCTAGATAGGAAGAAATTGGTTTTCCATGTACGTTCTTTCACCTTTCGTTACCAATAACGAACCTTGTGCGCCGATAAAAAAATATATTGACGTTTATGGGTACTAATTTTGCTGGCATCTGCTAGAAATTTAGTTACTTGTATAACTACGCTCCATGCAAGGGCCACATTGGGGGTGAATAGAGGAACAGTTCAACTGATGCTAAATAGGCCTTCGGAAATTACTCTTCAGAATTATCTTTACTATCAATGTATTTAAAGTATACATCATTCTATGCTTCATTGCTGTGGAACATGAAGATAATTCGGGAACTCCCCGTGTATTAAGAAATATTCTCTCTGTCACCATCGACCTCGTATATTACTCTTCCTGCTCACTCACCAAGAAAAGGGATCAGCCAAGTAAATCTTCACCATCTTTATTTGAGCCTCCTACCACTCATGGCCCTTGTATAACGCTACCTAACACTCATCACCCATGTTTAACGCTCATTACTACTCTTTAACATTGTATTGCACACTCTAACGCTCATCACCCATATAACCGCTCCCCACCCCTCAGCACCTTTGTTTGTGCGCTCGCTGTCACTCAACACTCTTTTTATGGAGCTCAAAACCGCTCATCCCATAGCATAGCCTCCATTGTACTCATCACTTGTTTAAAGTCCTCCCAATAACTGATCACTCTTTTTATGGAGCTTGAAACCGCTCATCCCATAGCCTCCATACCACTCATCACTTGTGTAAAGTGCTCCCAATCACTTGACACTTTTTATGGAGCTCAATACCGCTCATCCCCTTGCATAGCCTCCATACCACTCATCACTTGCGTAAAGTGCTCCCAATCACTTAACACTTTTTATGGAGCTCAATACCGCTCATCCCATTGCATAGCCTATATACCACTCATCACTTGTGTAAGGTGCTTCCAATCCCTCACCACTTTTATTTTGAGCTCCCTACCACTCATGACCCTTGTATTGCGCTCCCTACCACTCTTCACCATGGTATTTCTCGCCTTTCCGCTCTCAAAGGTTCTTCTATAGGAAGTGTCGCCCTGGAGTCCGTGTACACTGCCTCGCTCCCATGCTACCGTAATATCCCAAACCAGGGGGAATTTTTTTAATAACGTTGGTGGCTGGAGCTGTTTAGTGGCCTCATGAAACCTGATGAATGCCGAAGAGCCTGTGGGCTCGGGGGGCAAAAGATGCCGCTGGAATGCTGAGGAAGAAAAGATATGACGCCATTGGTTGGTTCGTCTCTGGTTACCGCCTGGCCCTGTGCGTAGAAATTGTATATGCTGCCAAAGTGATATTATAAAATGTAATATAAAGTAATTCAGAGGATAAACAGCTCGGAAGTTTTCATTTGGATAAAATTAATAATGGAGTAGAGAGAGTTTCTATTGTGTGGGTGGCAGGACCCGAGGAAGCGTCCTTATACGTCATCGCTCATCAAACAAATAGTGACCTATTTTCTACCGTTTATTTTAGTCATCGGAGGGAAATCGATACATTAAATGGGAAGGAAATTTTTCCTTCTTCTTAATATCAAACATATGTTAGGATTCAATGAAAAAATAAGAAAGTTAAAGATATTTATATTAAGCAGAGAGAATGAATATTGCTATAAAATTAGCCTAATTCTCAACTTTCTGTTCGTGATATAATATAGCAACTTGAGGCACCTGAGTTACCTGAGTCACCTTGGTCACCTGAGTCACCTTGGTCACCTGAGTCACCTTGGTCACCTGAGTCACATGGGTTATCTGAGTCTCCTGAGTCAACTGAGACGCCACAGTGACCTGATTCACCTGAGTGACCTGAGGCACCTAAGTTACCTGAGTTACCTGAAGCACTTGAGTTACCTGAATCACCTGAGGCCCATGCGCACATGAGTCACCTGAGTCTCATGAGTTACCTGAGTCTCCGAATAACCTAAGTCACCTAAGTCACCTGAGTCACTTGAGTAACCTGAGTCACTTGAGTCTTCTGAGTCACCTGAGCACACTCAGTGACTCCAGTCACCTGAGTCACTGAGTTTCCTGAGTAATCAGATGCACCTGAGTCCTCTGAATTGCCTGAGTCACCTGAGTCACCTAAGTCAGCAGAGTCACCTGATGCACCTGGGTAACCTGAGTCACCCGAGTCACCTGAGGCACCTGAGGCACCTGAGTTATCAGAGGCATTTGAAACTTCTGAGTCACCTGAGTTACCTGAGTCAGCTGAGTCTCTTGCCACCTGAGTAACCAGAGTTACATGAGTCACCTGTTATCCTTATTTGGGATTTGCCTTCACTGTAGTTTGGAGTTATTGAAGTTCTTCATCACAAAGGTCTACTTCATTTCATTGATGAATAAAGTTGAGTAATCATAATCCAGCAATTTTTATGTAATGGGAAAATAGCAACGGAGGCGTTCGCTTCTTGGACAGCTTGGTAAAAGGTTCGTTTCTCAGTTGTTGTTAGGATTTATTTTACTTCCCGTTTGTATCGCTTTTTTTGAAGAAGCGATCAAGCCGGCCTGGTAGCCGATCTTCATCGAGCCTGCCTGTTAGCCGACCTTCATCGAGCCTGTCTGTTAGCCGACCTTCATCGAGCCTGCCTGTTAGCCGACCTTTATCGAGTCTGCCTGTTAGCCGACCTTCATCGAGCCTGCCTGTTAGCCGACCTTTAACGAGTCTGCCTGTTAGTTGACCTTCATCGAGCCTGCCTGTTAGCCGACCTTCATCGAGCCTGCCTGTTAGCCGACCATCATCGAGCCTGCCTGTTAGCCGACCTCCATCGAGCCTGCCTGTTAGCCGACCATCATCGAGCCTGCCTGTCAGCCGACCTTCATCCTCGTGCACAATCCGAAACAAGCCCGTCACTGCTCCAAAGCACGTACGCATGGGACACAAATAATCTACGCCTGCTGCATGTGTTCTTAATTCAATTGATCAGAATGAACGGTTCAGCTATCATTAATCAAATTTCCATGGCAAAAGATAAACAAGAAATCATGAATTATTTATTGAAAACCTCTTGTGTAATAAAATTAACATTTGATTGCACTGTCAATTTGCACTATGGCGCCATTTTAATTCTTTTCCAAGATGAGTCATCCATTTGAATGCTCACCATCACTCATCCACTCACCGTAACAAGCAGTCGTCCCACTAATACTCATCCTCTCATTGTAAGCAGCATTCGTCCCACGAATACTCATCCACTTAATAAAACAAGCAGTCGTCCCACTAATACTCATCCACTCATCGAAAGCAGCGGTCGTCCCACTTGTACTTCTCTCCTCACCACAACAAGCAGGCATAGCACTAATACTCATTGACTCACCAAAACAAGCAGTCGTCATAGCACTGCCGTTGTACACGTACCTCGTCCATCCCCACCGCGAGCATGCAGTCCAATTCTTGTCTCAACACATGAGGGGGGACATAGCCAAACTGGAACGAATCCAGCATCGTGCAACTGAGCTCATCCCGCAGCTACGCCACCACAGCTACGAGGATAGGCCTAAAGAGCTTGGCCTCATCACCCTCGAGCAACTAAGGCTGAGGGACCAGCTCATTGCAGACCTTGAAATACCTGAAGGGATTCAACAACGTAAGCCCTGTCGGCCTCTTCGCTAGGAACCATAATATACGTACCCGAAACAACGAAGCAAATGTGGAAAAACGTTTAGCTATGACTAAAGTGCAACACTTATTCCCGATCGCAATCTCGTGGATTTGGAACAACTTACCAGCTGCGGTAGTTGACTCTGAATCCTTGAATGCGTTCAAGAACGCGCTCGACAAGGATTGGGCTCCGTGACTCGTTTAACCTGAGAACGACAAGACTTTCCCAGGAGCTGAGAGATTATAATTATGCGGATATAGGGAAGAAGCATGACACGACTCTATTCACAATTCAAGCAAGCTTTTACTACTAATAAATCCTTTATCAGTAACAATAATAGCATTGTCGCTGGTAGTGGTAATTGTTAATTATTACTCATAATTTTATTATCAGTAACATTTTAATGATTGCTATTGCTGACCAACTCAAGCGACTGAAAAACTATATATCGGAAGGGAACGCTTTCTTCCATTAACTTTGCAATTACAGGTGCTGATATTAATGCATACAAAGATTGATATTACTACATTGCAAATACAGAGACTGATATTACTGTATAGCAAATACAGAGACTGATATTACTGCATTGCAAATACAGAGACTGATATTACTGCATTTGAAATACAGAGACTGATATTACTGCAATTCAAATACAGAGACTGAAATTACTGCATTAAAAATACAGAGACTGATATTACTGCACTGCAAATACAGAGACTGATATTACTGCATTGCAAATACAGAGACTGGAATTACTGCATTAAAAATACAGAGACTGATATTACTGCATTGCAAATACAGGGACTGATATTACTGCATTTCAAATAAATACAGAGAGTGATAATACATCGGGAATGATCATTCTAGGAATTCACCGGGTGAGAGGTGTTAAGGCGACTCGCATCTACCCCTAAACCCACGCCAGGGACACCGGCACTGGGTTGAGCCCGTAAAGGTACTCGTAATCACCCATCTCGATAGCCTGGAGGCCATCTGCTGTCCCCAAAGTATGGTTAGCAGATGAGGGACTATGATATCTTAAGAATCGACACCGCCTATGAGGAGAACTTGCCAAACTCGATGCGGCGGTGAAGACTTAAAGGAATACCAATAATTTTACTCCTTACTTTCATTATTTTTATGTGTTACGGTGACAGCATTAACCACCACACCCCATGATATACGAAAATAGAACCCGCATCAAGAGGAGAGCTCCTGCTGAACTCTGTGATACGGCCTAGATTTGACGGGTATCATCCATTGCTGAGGCAACGAGTATTTTCGAACGGAGTAATCGTGCCGACACGATGGCATTTTTCTTTTTACTTTTCTACCCGCCCTGTGGGAGAGGAAAGAAAGGAGAAAAATGGGAAGTGATAGACAGACCCCTCTAGTATCCCACCCTGAAATTTATAATGACATATATTGCAGATGCCCTCCGACATCTTACCTTGAAAGTTATTTCTTTTTACAGTCTGAATGAACTAACCGTCTTTTCTTTCTCTTGTAGCACAGATTCGGGCGAGACCTTAGTGCTGCAGGGAGAGGAGAGTCGTACATGTGTTAACCTTTTTTGCACAGGTGTTTCAGAATATTTTCAAAATTTAAATACCGATTTGGTCTTTTTTGTACTAAAACTGTGCGATAACTGTTCTTCAAAAATGTAAAAAGGAATAATTCTCTGGACTAACTCGATGTTCGAGCCAATTTAAAAAAATAAGTATTGGTTCATGCCTTTTATGGATTAAAATCTTGCAATAACCTGCTTTTCAAAATTTGAAATGCTTTTAGTATCTGCGGACTAAACTTGATTCAATATAATTTTAAAACGTAGATGTTTGTGCCGTCCTTGGACCGAAACATGAAATAATAACAATTTTTCTAAACTTAGAATACTCGTGTTTCTTTTGACTAAACCCAGGAGATGCCACGAGCCACTCCTATCCCAGGAGATGTCACTCCGACGTCTTACCTTGAAGTGCAACAGCCTTCAAGAATCCACTTGCGTACAGATGACTTAATCTTCTGACCACATGGATGAGGACCACTACCCAGGCAACTAGGTGTGGTGCTCCCCCCAAATGTGCACATACTTGTAAAATGTGAATACCCAAATGCTCCTTCAGTAGACTCAATACCTAGTTGGAGTCCGTCTGACCCAAACTCTGGGGCAAGCCGACAGGCATGCGCTCGAGGAAAAGTGTGAGTCCGCTGAGCGTATGGGCGTGTCGGTCTCTGCTCGAGCGTATGGGCGTGTCGGTCTCTGCTCGACCGTCTGAGACGCGACCGCCTGATATCTGCATTATTCTCCTCACAACTTGTTAGGCCCCGTTCATGAATTGTCGTCCTGACACTCGACCTTTTCTTTTCCGGGGCTGAAATGCCCCTAGTAGTAGTAGGGTGGTGGTAGTAGGAAGTGGTGACAGTAGCGGTGGTCCTTCTCCTTTCAGTCGTTACAACCTTCCTTATTCTGTATGTGTGGGCGAATCTCTAAAGCCTCTTTGACCATCTCCAACTCTTTTTTCACTTCTTTCAAATAAAACAACTCGACATGAACACTCGTGCTCGTTTTGTTTCCTTATTATAATCTAATCTAATCTTACACTCATCCACTCGTAGAATCAGCCGTGGTCTCACTTGTACTCCTTCACTCACCGCAACAAGCAGTCGTCCCACTGATACTCATTTACCCACCCGGAACAATCGTTCCTCCAATACTCATCCACTCATCGGAACAAGCGGTCGGCCCATTTCAATGATGGTGGGACGAACAGAAACAATAATAATTAAACAAATAATGTGCTCCTAGTACTATGCGAGTGAAGTAAAGTGATCCAAAAACGCGAATGGTGGGTAGGGGAGGGGGTTAGGCCCTCGAAAAGTGATCCAAAAACGCAAATGGTGGGTAGGGGGAGAGGGTCAGGCGAATACGGACGCTGAGAACGCAAATGTGAAGGAATAAGATGGGGTTTAGTTAGCAGTGGGGAGGGGAGGGGGTCTAGGCACATAGGGACGCGGAAACGCGAATAGGGAGCTTAATTAGCGGTGAGGAGGGGGTCAGGCGCATAGGGACGTCAAAACGGCACATTTTTGAGGCGCAAAAAAACATTTATTTTTTATTCGGACAATATAATTGTTAGGAAGAAAAGTCATTTCCTAGTGTAACCGACTTACTCGCTGTATATCTCGGACATTTTACTTGTAGGTTAAGGCGAATATTCTTGTGGTCAAGTTAATTACTGTAGGTACAGAGAGAGCATCTGGGAAGAGAGTGCTCAAGACAGGGTATAATATATCAGTGTCATTTAGTGGATCTTATCTCTAGATGTCCTCCTATCGTTACGAATTTTTGACAGCTTGTTAATACGTATTGTAGACGGTATGTATGCTTTTATTTTATTTAATTGGTCTGCTCGCAGAAAATGATGTTACATAGTAACATGTTTATTAGTGTTGGATACATTTTGATAGGATACTTTTATATCGTATTGTATAGTTGCACAGGCCCCCTGTTTTTTAAATGTTTTTTATTGTTCGCTTATTTTGTTACGTATGAATCATTTGAATAGAAACTTTCACTGCTCAAACCTGATTTATTTGGGGTATTCGATGTTGTTACCGTAGGATATCGTTGCTCAGTCGTTATCATACCTAAGTTCGACATCTTTCTCTCTATTAGTGAGTCCCGTAGTATGTACGTGGTATTTTATAGCACGATCGATATTGTTTGATTAAATCCATCCCCTTGAAGCGTCTCCTGTAGTCCAAACGCAAGTGGTACTCGAGGACCTTTTTGTCCATCGATGTCACATAAAGATCTTATCTCATCTAGCATCTCTCGGTGAACAAGCTTACGAGTACAGCTGGATGACGGTCGGCTTACGGTTAAAATTAGCTTACGGGACGGTTACGGCTGCTTACGGACGAACGGACGGGCAGCTTTCGGATATACATTGGCAGTTTTTATGTTATGAAGATTTACCATTTTATTGTATTCTTCTTTAAAGGGTTGTTTTGGGGTATAAATGATCACTAACTGTTGCTCGTTACATATATTTATACGGTTCTGGTAGGATTAGTGTTATAGCAAGTTTCTGGAGGGGTGCGGTAGAGGACCCTCTGGGCAAAAAGTTTGACGCGCTCCTGGAAAATTAGGTGAGTTTGCTCATATCTGTTCTTTGTCTTATCAGTAATTTCCGAAATGCGTTTGCTATGTTTTGAGTGAATGCTTCGTTAGATATTTATGTCTGGATTATAATTGTATTTTTTTTCTGTATATGTATGTTTATTTTCTTATCCAGTTGGGGTATAATTGACTCATTCGGAGGTTGTTTGATGGGGTTCCAACCTGATATTGAATTTAGGCAATGTTATGTGTTATTCTATCTATTTATTTCTTATGTATATATATTATAAATAGGTAGCTGGCGATCGATCACATCCTTAAGATTAAGATAGTTGGCGCAGTATGTTTCACATATTTTTAATCTATATATCTGTAGACAATGGAACAAGATTTATTCAATTATGATATAGATACACGGGTTTACATAGAAACATTTTAATCGTTTTTGAATATTTAAGGGTCCGTTGCAGTTCTATTTCACGCATGTTCAATACATTTTTCTGTGGACAATCAAACATGTTCAAGTTTTATTTCATGCATTCATAGGAATATTTACGATTTGAACATTTGACGTTTATTTCGTCATTCACCCGAGTACATTCGCCAGAGAAGGTCCTACCCAACCTACACCTCATACATGTTAAATCCACGCTTACATTAGTTTCATCAGCCAAGTCACATCGCTTCCCCTTTTTAGTGACGGTAGGATTATTTTCAATGGAATTTTTGGGATGTCCGGATAGTTATAGGCAAGAGTTGTGCACGCGTCGAGATAGTAACGTTTGTTTTTTAAAATTATTGAGGCAGTTTTTAATAGTGTGTGTCATAAAAAAAAAGCTAAAGACTTGCGCTTTAGGTTCTGTTTGGAGCTGATGAGATATATTTTTATGATACCTTAGGTAGATGTGTGCAATTTCAATTTGCTTAATATGTATCGCAATTTATATTGCAAGGCAAGAGGCGTTGTAATGCATTTCAATGCAGGTCATGTTGCATATCTGCAATTTCTTCATCGTGCATGGGATGTTTTGTGGGGTAGTTGGAGAAGACCATGTATTCAGGCAGGGGAGATTGCCGCATTTTTCCGCCCCAATACCGGAAATACCTTCAAACTAGACTAATATCTATCGCATTTCAGTGCTACCCATACAGTATTGCAACTTCGTTGCATGTCATGCTGCATATATGCATTCAATGCCAGTCATTCGAGTTAATATCAGGATATTGTAAACAAAGAATAATAAGATACATTTGTTATTGATATTAGATTTC
>SDVV010018026.1:0-13856 GCA_016164225.1 Gammarus roeselii
ACCGTCAAATTTGAAAAAAAATATATCATTATTGGTTACGTTGCTTGGGTAAGTTGACAAGGTATTAACGTTTCTGGCGGTGTATGGCAACCATTTTGTATGCATTGATTTTCTTGTCAAAAATGTCGTATATAGATATAAGAATCCCTAATTATGTACCTTGGTCGTTATTTATTTATATTATAGATTTTGTTGACTGCGACCCTTGCATCACAAATCTATAGTAGAAGTGCTAAAGTGTATATAGTGAATGCTCGAAAAAGTCATATATTCTTAATTTCATCGAAATCTCACGTCAATACCTGAGTCAAGCAATCATTATAACTGTGTAAACTGCCAACGGTTAACATACAATGATAAAAGTAGGATATGTGGAAATAAGCATCTAGTAAAGGTGCGCGAGCGAAATTTATCATTCAGATCTACAATAAACGGATGGAGTATTTTAACACTAACGCTCTACACAAATCCAGTAGACTATATCGCGAAGACAACTTTAAACGGTACCACAGATCCAATGTCAAGAGTTAAAAATATACCAATATTATGTACCACTGCAAGCAATTAAGAGACATTTATGCCCACCACTCCATCAAATTAGACGAATTTATGTCTAATATTCCCATGATGACCGTTCAAAACGTATAACGGCAAACAAATAGCTAAGTAAGTTTCTCTACTCTACTCTAACCAACTAGTATGTACGGTGTATCTTACCACACCCAGATGATAAATCCTACTCCAACATCCCTCGTGATCTGGTTCATGACTAAGATCGTATACTAATAACATAACAGTCATACCAAAAATATCTGACACTGAGTTCATGAGAATAATGTTATTTTTTCAACGATACATGTTCAAATCTATAACAAATTCTTAGACCTAACTGATGTTATGACTAGTAGGAGAAAATCGGAATCCGCTGTGCCATAACAACGAACTCTCCAATGCTATACTTGGTCACTTCTTTTTTTATATTGCTCAACCACTGTTTGCTCTATTGCTCTACCACTGATACATAAGAAATTTAGAGGTAACATCCAGTCATGGTACAATACATCAGACTTACCACGAATCTGTTTAGTCTATCATTTCTGAACAACGTCGAGCAAAGTCACATCCTGGACATACCAAGAATCCATACACAGGTACAGTTGTCAAGAATGGACCTGACATGAGTTTCAAAAAGTGTGGCCATAAAAATCTGGGCATCTGTTCACCGACGACCTAAGTAAATCACTAGAACGATCAGCAGCTTGTCTCATAACCACTCTAACTAGCCCATGAATCTTAAGACCGACATATACAAGATCTTACAAATTCACGTTGAACATGGATGAACTCCTAATGACTGCCAAAGAGTGTAAACCGCATCTACAGTACACCAGGACAGCATCTACATCGTCATCTAAAACGTAAAACTACACACTTGCAAGAATTCAATGACAAAATTCCACAGAGATGCAGTACGGATTTACACCTCTTAAACATACCTTCCTATGATTATCGTGGAAGAAATCATACAACAATAATAAAATAACAACATACTTCTCCACTCTGCTCTGATTAACATTTAAAAATTTAATACAATATGGTATCCATCATAGTAAATAACTTGAACGCAACTAGTTTTTGCCTAGGAGACTCTAACTCCTCTTAAACATTGAAGTATGGTCCTACAATAAACATACAATAAGCTAACAACAAGACCAAGTTTGTAACAAATCGAATCTTCTATATCTATAATATCCATGTCAAACGTTGTACCAGGATGTAAAAAGATATATAAAACACTAAAAATGTACAACATGTAACTAAATTGTACCTGATATAATGTTCTACATTGCAGATACGAACGTAATATATCCTAATATTCCTATAATTGTATAAAATACCCAATACCCTGCATCGAAGATGGAAACTGTACAGAGAACATACAAAACTGAATGAAATATACTAAAACGCTCGAGTTATATTAAAGCGAGAAGAATAATTCGCTACCATACCCAAACCATACATTTAAAAAACATAATGTACGAGAAAAAAAATAGCATTTTACCAACCCAACAACTAACATGAATTAGTTGCCAAAACATGTGACTGATTTACATAACTGAAACATATAGTAAAGGATTTGGAGTACTCCTAAACGCACACGCTATAGTATATACAAATCTGATGAAATTATTCTACAACTCAGTCTATGACAGGGTTAAATTAAATCTCCTTCAACTAAAGTAACCACGGCTTAATCGTAACAGAATGTCATATATATACATAAAAATACCAAAATAATGAAATAACCGACCAATTATGCCTGAAATATTGTGCCACATAGAAGATGCAAACCTAAAATATCCTAAAAAAATCCTAGAACTGTATGAGATAACTATTCAAAATTCCGTAAACAATACAAATTCAACATACATCAACCGATCATTCCTAAGAATACATAACACAATATAATAACTTACAATAAATCCATATCATTCAGCTACTCTCGCTGTAGGGCATCCAACCGATACTCGCTATACAAAAAAAAATCGAGATAAGACTACCCGAACAGTCTACATACGCTTGATAACGATTTATTTGGAACATGCTGATACATGGTAACGCCGATGTAACTGGTTCAAAACAAGATAATGCGTAATGGGGTAGATAGATTCTCGTAACGGAGCTACTGCATCCTAAGAAATATATACATTAACCCGCCAACTACCCAACTATTATACTATACTATTCCTATAAATATTATATACATATAAAATAAATAGATGGAAAACACAAAACGAAGCCCAAAATCCAACCAACAGGCTTTAACCAGGCATCCAACTGCTAAGAAACCACCAATCAACCACCAAATGAGTCAATTATACTCCAACTAGATAAGAATACAAACATATATGTACAGAAAAATACATAGAATCATTAAACCGGACATAAATATATAATGATATAAACACTCAAACATAGCAATCATGCCACGGAAATGATGTAAACAATTCAAAGAATAGATAAGAACAATTTTACCTAACTTTCCATAGGGCATCGAATTTTCTGCCTAGGGGGTCAACTTCCGCACCCCATCCTTCCAGAAATGTGTTATAACAATATTCCTACCAGCAGCAAATAAATATATGCAATAAGCAATAGTTAGTGGCCAAGTATAATCTACTACAGTCATCTAAAGAAGAAAAACATTTATAAATACAATAAATATTATTAATTCATATAAATTAAAATGTTCAAAACATAAAACCTTCCCAGTCTAGGCCTGTCCGTTTACGCCGCCCGTAAGTCAACCGTAATCCTGCCGTAAGCCGGCCGTAAGCCAGTCGTAAGCCAGCCGTAAGTGTCTTTGGCCTGTTATCTGACTCACGAAAAGCTGAGGTCCCCAAAAGTAATTAACTTAGCCCAAAAGCAAATAACTTGACACAAAAGTAATTAATAATTACAATGCCCTAGTTACATAGCGGCTAAGTCGGACATTCAAAGGGATTAGATACATCCTAACCATTACATTGTCCGAATTACTCATCCGCGTTTAGGCCCGATATATACAACTACTGCATTTGTTAGATCGCATCTTGAGTAGAGAATGTTTATTTCTCCTCTACTCAAGATGCACGACAAAACGTTCATTTACGAGATGCTTCGTGGTATTCTTGGGATGTACAAAGTATTTTTACATTCTAAAATACACATAAAATTAAGGGTACAATTGAATCGAGCAAATGTATTTGGCTCCACATAAAACTTGCTATGGTTCAACGTATAGTTACAAAACTCATCCATGTGCTGCGCAATAAATCGTACGTAGACCGACTTCGCGAACTCAATCTTTATTCACTAGAAAAGCGTCGAATCAGGGGTGACCCGACCGAAGCGTGTAAGATTGTGAAGGGTAAGGAAAATGTCGACCGAGCGAGTCTTTTCACACTAGATGCGAACGAAGTGATCAGGAATAATGGATACAAAATCGTTGGTAAGCGTTTCTCACTCGACATCACGCGGTTTTTCTTCACTTATAGAGTTGTCGAGGAATGGAACAAACTTCCAGCTTAGATTTTAATTCTACCAAAATCGTCGCTAAAGAGCTCCCGGCTACAGCACGATCACCTGTTTTCGTAAAAAAAGGTGTCTGGCAGTGACACCCGTACAACTCAAAAGAACACCTGTTCTTTCTTCGGGTGCTGATTTGAGTTGTTTTGAGTATCATTGTTAAATGTTATTTCCTACTTCTAGCGTTCCCTCTCTTAATCTTTTATTACTGTAATTACGCTGACAAATGATGCTCTCCTGACATTGAACTTCAGAACTAATCTGCCTACTATCAAAAGGCTGGGCCAAATGATCAGTTGTTGTCCTCTTACACTTGTAAACTAACGGGCGTGTGTTACACGGCGCTGATGGCGGTGCGACAAGTGGCGAACCACCAAATGACGTGTACGGTTAGGCGCTGATGGACTGGCACAAAAACTCCCCTAATTTAATTTTAAAGCACCTCATAGTGCACAGTTAAATAACCATTAGGAATCACACACATGTATATAAAGTTCCGCATTCATTCAGAACTTGGGTCTAGCGTGGCTAACTCGTCACGTTGTCAAGCCTAATATAGAGGCTAAGATACAGAGACAACGGGTTCCGCCGGTTGTCGTTCAGGGACTAAAGCGTGCTAACCACGCTGGTCCCAGATTCAGAGAGGAGGCAGAGTTTTATATACACTTGTGTGGTTTTCAATGCGTATGAAACTGTGTGCAATGAGCTGCTTTGTAATGTATTGATATGAGCCATGACCTAATACTCCTCTGGCCTTAACCTGTCCTGAATATTTTAGGTAAATAATACATGTTGAAAGTGTTCCAGTGTTTAGGTTTACCCGGCGATATTCCAATTAGTCCAAGGATTACGCATTAAAGCGGCCGAGTACCGTGAAGTTCACAAAAAGCTTCTCTCGTGATAATGGGCATGAAGCATACGTGCAAGTGAGAATAAATTGGCTGCGATCGCCGACTGAGAGCGACAAGCATTATTTTTTCACTTCACTCACTCTTACATACAACGTTTACGTGGGTAATATGTGAGTGCGACAAGCATTTCTTCTCACTTCACTCATTTCTTCATAAAACGTTTACGTGGGTAAAACGTGAAGACGACAAGCATTCTCTTCTCACTTCACTCATTCCTTCATACAACGTTTACGTGGGTAATATGTGAGAGCGACAAACATTGTATTCTCACTTCACTCATTCCTTCATAGAACGTTTACGTGGGTAATACGTGAAGACGACGAGCATTTTCTTCTCACTTCCCTCATTCCTTCTTACAACGTTTACGTGGGTAATATGTGAGGACGACAAACATTTTCTTCTCACTTCACATATTCCTTCATATGTGAGGGCAACAAGCATTCTCTTCTCACTTCACTCATTCCTTCATAAAAAGTTTACGTGGGTAATATGTGAGAACGACAAGCGTTCTCATCTCGCTTCACTCATTCCTTCATACAACGTTTACGTAGGTAATATGTGAGGGCGACAAGTATTCTCTTCTCACTTCACTCATTCCTTCATACAACGTTTACGTGGGTAATATGTGAGAGTGACAAGCATTTTCTTCCCACTTCACTCATTCCTTCATACAACATTTACGTGTGTATTATGTGAGAGCGACAAGCATTCTCTTCTCACTTCACTCATTCTTTCATACAACGTTTACGTGGGTAATATGTGAGAGCGACAAGCATTCTCTTCTCACTTCACTCATTCTTTCATACAATGTTTGCGCAAGTAATATGTGAGAGCGACAAGCATTCTCTTCTCACTTCACTCATTCTTTCATACGACGTTTACGTAGATATTATGTGAGGGCGACAAGCATTCTCTTCTCTTCTTCAGTCATTGTTTCATACAACGTTTACATGGGTAATATGTGAGAGCGACAAGCATTCTCTTCTCACTTCACTCATTCTTTCATACAACGTTTACGTGGGTAATATGTGAGAGCAACATTCTCTTCTCACTTCACTCATTCTTTCATACGACGTTTACGTAAATATTATGTGAGGGCGACAAGCATTCTCTTCTCTTCTTCAGTCATTCTTTCATACAACGTTTACATGGGTAATATGTGTGAGCGACAAGCATTCTCTTCTCACTTCACTCATTCCTTCATACAACATTTACGTAGGTAACACACGATACCTTGGCTAATGCTTAATGATTCATACTTCATCGGGAGAACACACGATCAATTTGCGAAATGAATGTTTGTGTCACGTCCAATCTTGCTGCATTTGAGAATGTTACTACCCGGCGCACCCATCAGACTATTTTGCTCCTAGTTGTGTTGGTGTCCAGTTTTCAGTATAGTCGTTAAAGGCAAGTGCTATTTTTGGTTTCCCAGATGACTATTCGTTTTTAATAACAACAGAAAGGTTAACATCAAGGTAGGCGAGAGGCAGAATACAGGCTAACCTAATATCATTTGATGTGGGGTTCTCAAGTGGAATATTTCGGGAGGCCGGAAATTATAGTGTGACAATAAGGGCGGAAATTGCGCTCAATTAATTGGAAATATTTCAGTCAAGTTATTGTTATTTTATCCACCTACCTTTCGACGGGTTCTTTACTAACGATGCCTGTCAACTACTTACGGGTATCTTTCAAACTACAACACTCAATTAGTGATTGGGTCTTGCAAACTACGTCACTCAATTTCTGACTGGGCCTTTCAAACTACGTCCCTCAATTACTGACGGGGCCTTGCAAACAACGCCACCTAATTACTGACGATGTCTTGCAAACTACGTCCGTCAATTACTGACTGTGCCTTGCAAACTACGTCGTTCAATTACTGACGGTCCTTGCTAACTACGTCCCTCAATTACTGACGGGGCTTTGCAAACTACGTCGTTCAATTACTGACGGTCCTTGCCAACTACGTCACTCAATTAATGACGGGGCCTCACAAATTACGTCACTCAATTACTGACAGAGCCTTGCAAACTACACCACTCAATTACTAAGGGGACCTTGCAAACTACGTCACTCAATTATTGACGGGGCTTTGCAAACTACGTCACTCAATTACTGACAGGGCCTTGCAAACTACGTCTCTCAATTACTGACAGGGCCTTGCAAACTACGTCACTTAATTACTGACAAGGCCTTGCAAACTACACCACTCAATTACTGACGGGCTTTGCAAATTACACTCAATTACTGGCTGAACCTTTCAAACTACGTCACTCAATTGATGACTGTGCCTTGCAATCTACGTACTCAATTACCGACGGGGCCTTCAAACTACGTCATTGAATTATTAACTGGGCCTTACAGAATACGCCACTCGTTTACTGACTGGGCCTTGCAAATACCACCTCTCAACTACCCACGGATACCTTGCATAACGACAGCCCTAGACTCCCTGTCTTCTATAGTACGGTATTAACTGTTAATGTCTTATTTCCAAGTTGGTGTCATATTCTCTTCCGGCCTTTTTTAGTTCTAAGTTCAGCATATGTGAGTTACCTGGTAAATTTTCGCAACGCAAAATATAATATAAAAATTTATCTGTCAAAATTTCAAATCCGCTTATTATCTATGTATCTTAGTGAGGCAATAGGACGCCACCGGTGTCATTTGAAAGTTGTTTCCTCTTAAAATCCAACTCACACCTGAATCGCTTTAGCTCCAGCACCGTTTGACCAGGGAGTTCCCTTCCCTACGGGCAAGAGAGGAACAGCCGTTGAGAGCCCCCTGCCACTCAGTATCCCACCATCAAAGCACGGGTATGGAAATGAGGGAGAGACCCCTCGGTATACAAAACCCCGGGTAGCTCTGCTGTAGACAAACCTTATTAGCTTCAATAAATGAGAAGGATCAAACATAGCGAGACCCCAACGGAAGACTCCGGAGGTTCACGGTAGAACAACTTTGAAGTATAATACTTCCTCTTGAAATTTCTTGGAAGTAATTTTTTTATTGTGATGGGATCTTCGTTTGCGGAGACTAACTCTACCCCTTTCATCCATTACATCGTAATTAGTTCTTCCCTAAAGATAGAACATCACTGGGTATAGGGAGTTCTTTTCAATCTCGTAAGGACACGAGTGGTGTGGCATATGCTCGGTATCAGCTTATTAAAGTCATTGAGGTTATTACATTTATATGTGATATGGTTTTATGTTGTATCATCAATAAAAAATAAACCGCTTGAAGTCGGTATATTTCCTCAGTATCTTGAAACGAGAGTTATACCCATTTCCAAAAAATTATGAAGCAGAGATATTAAAAAAAAAAAGCATACGTACAACTTACTGTATAATTATTTAGAGAAACGTGACATTCTATATCGTGGTCAACATGGGTTTCGGAGTGAGAAATCGATGGTGCAAGAAATATTAAATCAAATTCATTTCATAGACCTATCAAAATTTAAATTCAAACCAAATTGTACCATCCATTTTCTTACTCATAAGATAGCGTTGCCCGTACAATTTTACTATCCAAGCAGCGCTTCCATGGTGGACGTCGATTAGCGCTAGATCTATTTTGATCGTTCATACCTTGTCAATGGACAACAATACAGTAATACATGACTATAAGTGAAATCTCCTCTATATTTGTCTTGGCGACCTGCAAAGTTTAATTTTAGGGTCTTTCACGTTTTACATCCTAATTTATAATGTTCAAAATTTCTCAAACCTCTTCAAGTGCATCTAATTTGCCGATGATATTACCTTGCCGGCTTTGTTTTCATAAACGGAAATGGAAATCGCGATAAAAATAAACAACGAAATAGAATCTGTGAATAGGTTGCTCAACACAAATAAAATTAAGATGAATGTTGATAGAACATAATTTATGACATTCTCATACAAACGTAGCATTGGTTGTCCGTTGTTAATAATTGGAAATTAGTGAAGTGAATTACAATGAGTTTTACGGCATGAATCTCAAACGTCGTCTTTCATTCATATATCATGTAAATTATATTTCAACAAAATTAAGCAAATTAGCAGATATCCTGTTGAAAATAAATTAAAATATTTCCTCCCGACAGAAGTTCTCAAAATGTATTATTTGTACTAGTTCAACCCTATATTTAGTAAATAATTGAAGCTTGATTTGCAACCCAAGCAAATGTAACATAAAATCGTTGTCACGCAAAGAAAGCATGCAGAGCTATAAATAACCTTACTTACACAGGCACACTAGCATCTGTTTCCGATTGATGAATATTCCTAACATTCAGGACCTTTATAGCTTCCAAGAACTAGTCTGTGTAAATAAAACATTTCATCTGAGCTGTTACAGGCATGACCTCGACCATTTACAGTACCAGCCTGATGTATAATAGCACTCAGTAAGAAATCACCAGTCATACAATAATATAAAGTTTATTAAAACGAAAGATCAATTTTCTATTATCTAAACTTGCTAAACTCCATTCAAAATATAATCAAATCTTCAACTTCATTATTTACCTTTTGTCTCAAATATCAATATAGTGACCTACAACAATTTCCTATCATATTTATTATTTATTATATTATCGATGTTTTAGTTTTTCTTCAATAATATAGTCGTTTTCGATGGCTTTTTAAAATATTATACTCCAAGTTAGGTCACTTTTAGGATAGGTTTTCATTCCTATTAAGGTTGCCTTCAAAGCAATTTGCTGCTCCGAGCCCACATTCTGTTTCTGTGTATAAACTTTATTCACAACCTTCTTTAAGATGTATACAGGTTTATATTTTGTTCGGTTGATGTTTATTTGTATTTCAAAGTCACGTTAAATATTTGTTCTTAATTGCTCCCGACTTCATTTCATGTGCAGTATGTTGTTTAGAAAGTACTTCACGACAACTAGAGGCCTATAGTCAGAGCTTCGGTCTTGCGTTCTTTCTACAAGTAAGTGCCCCTGACAATCTTTGATCCAAGTGACTGTTACCCTAAAAGAATTGACCATGCAACCTCATTTCTCGCTATCCACACATAGACTCAACGGAGTCTAAGTTCAGCGGGTTGCCGGGGTTCCCTGATCCGGAAGTCTGTGTGTCCCGTCGTGAGGACCCGCCCCCTGCTACGGGTGGGAGTCTTGTGCTCCCTGTGTGGTCTCGCGTACGGCATGACGGCCGGCACACGCCTCATTGTCGACCCTTCACCCTACACCAGGTAAAGAGGCTGTGAGGGGCATGATGGGCTGAGGCAGCCATGCAAAGTGCAGCACCGCGTAGAGAGCTCTTCTGCTGAGCGATACATTCTAGAACTGCTTATTCCCATAACTGCTACCGGACGTTCAATTTTAAGGAATTAATTAGTAGGATTGGTGTTTTTGACAACGAAGGCTGAGCGGGACTCTCTAGTTATTTGTTCGATACATTCGAATCTCGTTCAGAACGATTACATTTTTTCTACATTAAACTTTCATATGAATTTTTTTTTTTGCGCTCGATTGTTTTTTTTATTACCAATGGTCGTTATATTATTCCATCGTTTCGTCTACGGAGACAAAAAATTGCCCGCGTTCGTCTCTCATGAACAACTTAGATTGCAATCAAACATGATTTCCTTAGCTGTCATATATTCTTTTAGATTTTCATCAACGTAGTTAATGAATCACTGCATTTATAAACCCCAGCATAACCACATATTGTGCTATCTTTTTCCATGCATCATCTTTCTGTTCAATGGTTTATGGAATGCAACGATTTACGTGTCGATTATACCAATCCTAATCACCTACCACTTCAGTCTTTCTTGTTGATTTACATGTTTTTGATTCGTGTCCTCTAATATAATGTTGTTTCCCAATGGTAGCGCTCATTGCAAGGGCTTGGAGTCTTTTAATCCATCACTGTTCCCCAACGGTAGCGCTCATTGCAAGGGTTTTGTGTCTTCTCATCTATCTATCGATGTTTCCCAGCGGTAGCGCTCATTGCGAGGGTTTTGTGTCTTCTCATCTATCGCTGTTTCCCAATGGTAGCGCTCATTGCAAGGGCTTTGTGTTTTCTAATCTATCGCTGTTTCCCAATGGTAGCGCTCATTGCAAGGGTTTTGTGTCATCTAATCTATCGCTGTTTCCCAATGGTAGCGCTCATTGCAAGGGTTTCGTGTCTTCTTCTAATCTATCGCTGTTTCCCAATGGTAGCGCTCATTGCAAGGGTTTCGTGTCTTCTTCTAATCTATCGCTGTTTCCCAATAGTAGCGCTCATTGCAAGGGTTCTCCTCATTTGAACGAATTAGTTTGTACCTAATTGGGAAGAATATTGAAGTTTATCAAAGAGATTATTTTGCATCGCGTTAAACAGTTATTAAATATCTGTTTGGTGTTATTGAATTACTCTTATCGCGTTGATAGTCTGATCTAACATCATTGATTTTAGAACATATGCTCTAATATCAAATTTCGCGCATCTTGACTCAAAATTATTCAGGAAAGTTACTCATGCTTGACCTTCTGCGGCTCTGTAATTGTCATGTACCTATACTCGGGCAATGTCAATGCGTAACAAAGAAGATTTCCGGCAAGTAGACAGTCATCAATAACATCCCTATTACATTAAACAGGCGCTGGCCGGAAGGTCGGGTAGTATAGTCCGACAATGTACTTTATAATAAGAGAACCTATGAGCAGTAAAC
Organism: Gammarus roeselii; assembly: GCA_016164225.1. Classification (NCBI taxonomy): domain Eukaryota; kingdom Metazoa; phylum Arthropoda; class Malacostraca; order Amphipoda; family Gammaridae; genus Gammarus; species Gammarus roeselii. The sequence continues at coordinate 11,658 of SDVV010018026.1, forward strand.
AAGCTGATCTGAAACGAACGGAAATCATCTGGTCGCTTACAGCAATTAAGATGACGCCCGGTACAGGGACAACAACATCATAAGCCACGCTTGTGGCGGAAGCGAAATGTACAGAGCAGCAAGATATAGTCTAAGAGAGTCAGTGGTGACTCGACCCCGATACCGACTGGTTGCTTGCCCGTGCTCGCTCCCCTTGCACCTAACTTAAAATTCAATTTTCTTGACTTGTATAAATTGTATAGTTGCAAATAATTCATATATACAACCCAATCCAATTGTTTGTAATGAAGTCCTCAGCCTACAATATCTTGAGATATAACAACTGGCGACGAGGTGAAGAATTCAGTGTAATTGGTTTGTGAAATCTCATGAAGTGCTAACATTGAAAATGTCTCAAGACCGCTCTGTAAGGCATCGAAGACTTCTTGGCTCGGTTTGAATTCCATAACTACCGAACCCTGACAGCCGCGAAGGACGACGAGCGAGAAAAGGCGTCATTGCTGGGATCATGCTTAGCAAGAAGCGTGATCACACAAATTCAGCAAGAAATAAAGCCGGAAAGCATAAAAGTGGCGTCATACGACGAGTTGGTGGCAACTCTAACAACAATATACACATCGCAGAAATCCACAATCGGAGCGTCGGTACAGTTTATAAGGAAGAAGCAACGGGACGCGAGTCGCTCGAGAGTTACGCTCGATCCTTCAACCAATTGGGGAGTAAGGGCAAAAACGAGGACTGCTGCCGAAGTAGGCTCCTTCAAGATCAATTTAGAGCCAGATTGCAATCCAGCAGGTTTGTTATGATCAACCTCAGCCAGCAGATATATATATATAGTCAATTGGGGAAACCAAAAATCCTCCGCAAGATGGGGCAAGAAGTAATCCCCCCCCCCCTCCCAAAGCCAGTATTAGATTTTTTCACAATTTCTCAGCATGGTGAGATTGATAATATTGTCTAGTTCAATGTTTGTATAAAGTGTTTTCAAATCTTTGTTCATCTTTTTATGCTACAGTTTTTTTTCTAGACAACTGAAAAGCATCAGAAAAATTTGGTCAAAAATTCTGAAAATTTGGTTTCAATTTGATGTAAATCACGTATGAAAAAAGTTACGGAGAAATAAAAAATCAGAGGGGTGCAGTTTTTAGTGCTTTATAACATGAGTGAACTCCAACCTCCTAACCCTCTCAGTTTTCCTTCAATAAATGTTACAGTAAATCAATAATTATGGGGAAGAATAACTTGATAACTCTAAAAAACCAACGTGACTTTAATAATCAAAATTAAAAGCCCATATTTTGACAGGACATTTATGTATAATGCAGAAATATTCCATGCTCATAAATTTTTTATACAAGTAATACTCTTTGATTTTTAGGCCAGAAAAACTTTTCCTGAAAATTTGCTGCATAATTTTTCTTACTATTTTCAAAAATTAATTGTGACTACAAAAATCAATATTTTTATCCGATATTGTAAGAAAACATATATTTGAAGTTCAGAAACATGCCATACCTTGCATTTTTCAATATGATCAATAGTTTCTGATTTTGGGCGGGATTAATTTTTTCCCCATGAAAAACTTTTCTTGACCTATTTAGGGGTAACAACAGGACACCACCAAAATCGTAACAGCATGTTCAATAAACAAGATAAATGAAAAACCTTCACATGGTTTATACTACTATTTAAGGCGCATATCATGGTACAATCAGAATTGAGCTATCTTAAATACAACGGAGCTGAAACAAATTTCCGCAAATTTATTTTTTCTTCCCCCATTTGACATCGAAGACTATTTGGCTCGGTTTGAATTCCATAACTACCGAACCCTGACAGCCGCGAAGGACGACGAGCGAGAAAAGGCGTCATTGCTGGGATCATGCTTAGCAAGAAGCGTGATCACACAAATTCAGCAAGAAATAAAACCGGAAAGCATAAAAGTGGCGACATACGACGAGTTGGTGGTAACTCTAACAACAATATACACATCGCAGAAATCCACAATCGGAGCGTCGGTACAGTTTATAAGGAAGAAGCAACGGGACGCGAGTCGATCGAGAGTTACGCTCGATCCTTCAACCAATTGGGGAGCAAGGGCAAAAACGAGGACTGCTGCCGAAGTAGAGTCCTTCAAGATCAATTTTTAGCCAGATTGCAATCCAGCAGGTTTGTTATGATCAACCTCAGCCAGCATAT
>SDVV010018027.1:0-13855 GCA_016164225.1 Gammarus roeselii
GTATTTATACAACTAGACCGCGTAGCTGTAAATATTGTGTTGTGTTGCGTTGCTTTCGGAGCTGAATTTGCCCGTGTAGCCACTGACGTTGTACTAATCTTGATGCTACCTGTACGCACTAAGGTGCGTACATATCACAGTCAATGATCTAAAAGAATGGAAGCGGAGGTCCGTTTCGAGTAAGCGTTTTTTCTTTTGCGCACCAGCGTGCGTCTGTTATTGCTAAAACTCACTTTTTTCTAACGTTGAAAGCGTTGTTTTGTTTTTTCCTCGCACACTTAGGCGTGCGAGCCTGCTTTAATCAATGATCGTCGAGCCCTACGGGGGAGCCTATTATGACTCACGTTGAGGCTCTGGTGGAAATGGGGATCAAATCAAATCAAATCAACCTTCTTCTATATCTGTGTTTTCTTGACAATAAAATGCCTGTTAAAATAGGCTGAAACAACTGAAAACGTTAAAAAATGTTGAACATGAAATTATTTATTAAATAACAGACAACAATATTTTAAACCCAAATCAAAAGTGCCGGAGAGTATCTTAACCACTGTCCAAATTACTTATTGTTTTGTAGTTGTCTATATCAATGCTTGACTTGCATACGTTCATGTTAGGCAGCTGTTTAATATAAGCAGATTGGAATTTGTGTGTTAACGCTCCCGTGCCAAATAATAACTGAGAACCCCCGCTATAGCACAGATTGGTCCCCAGTTTGTGCTGGGACCTTAAACCGCACGTTTGCTTTGACTAAATATTTGTGGTCGTGTAACGTTAACTGTAGAATCACTATAGCCAGCTAATAGGCCAGCAAGATTGAGCCTCTAGGCCCCTGGCGCGAACCAGGGGGCCGATGGTGAGTCGAAAGAAACTCCATTTGGGAGGGACCAGCATCCCCTCCAGAGCACCGAAGACAAAGATTCTAACGGTCAAGAACATCAGCCTCGCCAAGATGACCAGCACCACCTCGGCGGACGACGACCGGACGGACGGCCGCATCGACGAGTTGACCAAGAACGTCCAGGAAATAATGAATCTGCTGAGCCAAGCGACCGGCCTCTCCGAGCGAGAGGCGGTAGTTTTCGCCGCAGAACCTAGCACAATTGAAGACCGTCTAACGAGACTTGAGGGTCTCGTCAAAACCATTTTTCTCCATATCCTCGAACTAGTAAAAAAAACAACCAACTAAAGAACCCGCAACTTACACAAGTACCTCCACCTCTACATCTGACGACAACTTCGACACCTCTACACCCCACCAAACTCCCAACCGAGCTCCAAGGGCTGCAAGGAGGAAGCAATACACGCTATTCAATGAACACAACTTGTTCATAAATAGTCCTACCTTTCCAGAACACATGAAGATCACGTTCGACGCCAACGACTGACTGGATATTTGTCCATACACTCTGCAATAAAAGCTAGGTTCTTTCACTGGCCGCCCAGTCCTGAGCGTCGCCACCAGCGGCGACGAATGCTATGCCATCGGAGTAGACACAAAACTTCAAAATGACACGATTGTCTCCAAAAAGAGACTGTGGAAAGCCATGCAAAATAGAACTACACCCGACTTTCTCTACAAGTTCAGGTTTGATATACGTTGAGGACATCCCGAAGGAGGAAATCAAGAAGTACATCACTGGAATCGTTCAATACGAGGACTGCTTTGTCGAAGCAAAGGTTGCACCGAAGATCACACCAAGAAGAGAGACTACCACAGCCCTAATATAAAAATTCAACTGCCCTACTCCACCAAAATATCTGGAAATTCCCTTCTTCGCCACCAAAACCAAGGTTACACCATTTGAGAGACGTCCGATGCGATGTTAAAAATGCCAGAAATACGGACACACGAGAGGAAACTGTAACGGTAAGCAATGATGCTCATACTGCTCCCAAGACGACCACGACAAACGGGAAGACCCCCAGTCATGCCAAGCCGAAGAACAGCACTGCTTTTATTGCAAAGTAGACGGACACCCCACCGGACACAGAGACTGCCCAGAGGAGGAGAAGGAGAGAGCGATCCTCTAATACCAGATAGATCACGGGGTCGGGCAACGAGAGGCTGTTGTCTTGATACGCTCTTCCCAAAATGACCCTCCTACCCCGGAGAGAAGATCAGCACCATATCCCACCCCTTTTCTCATAACGTTTAACGAAAGTGGTGCAAACAAAGTTGCCTTTTCAGCCAACCCATTTATAATAATGATGTCACTCACCAAACAACTAGGAGGAAAACCGAAAGAAATACAACGACAGGGAAAGAAATATCTGGCCTACGTGACAGAACGTGAGCAAAGTAACGCTATACAAAAGATTCCAAACATAAATAAACTCAAAGTTACAGTTGAAACGCATCCGTCGTTCAACGATACCAAACGGAATATATACACCTCCCGTAACACGCCTACAAGAGACCTCAGTGCTTTTGCTGATCTAGCTGAAGACTACGGAGTTACCGAAGTTCGTCAAGCAGCATGGATAAAATCACGTAACGCAAATTCTACTGCATACCAAATTACCTTCTCGGGACACGACGCACCAGAATTCATAGTAATCCCTGGTGAACAAGAAAGAACCAAAACCTACCCAGTAGCAACATGGCCCCCAATGTGCAAAAAATGCCTAGAATACGGCCACGTCATCGCATACTGCCAGCCACATACACCCCAACGTTGCAAGAAATGCGCTGGCGAACACTACAGAAAAGACTGCACAGTTCACCACCCTAAATGCTACCACTGCTCATGCATCCATGAGGCAGGCGACAGCGACTGCCCAGTACATATGGACCAAAAAAATAGCAATCACACAAAATGAACACAGAGTTACACGGAAGCAAGCTATCTAAATCTGGAGAGACGAAAACCCAAACCGTCTCGATTATGCCAAAGCAGTCAAATCGACGAGCTTACAAAGCTCCTCCGACGATATCCACACACTGAAAAACATCGTAACAAGACTCCAACAGTCCTATCTGGCTGCAGTGTTTCCTCACCCAGCCCAGCGACCGGCCTTGCACCAGAGACGTACAGTTCTAGAAACGATTTATGCAAAGACTTGGAGGACGACGAGATGGATGCATCTCCCGCAGTTCACAACACAGCAAGGCTCACTACTATAAAAACAAAAAGACAAAGAGATGAGGAAAACTCTGATACCCAGGCACCACTGAGCAAAAAGATCAGTAACAACGCCCAAATAACGCCCCGCCAGGACCAAAACTCAGAACTACCTCCACCTGCCTCGAATGTGGCTCCATTCGTGGAAAACCACTGCGAGGGACAACATCCCCCGTTAACAAACCCAACTCATGAACGCACCATCAGCGAGAACGATCACGGCCTGGCTGACAGCTCTTATCTAGAAGAGCTCATACGCGAGACCTCCGCACAACCAGACATATTACCTAGCCCAAATACCTTTCACTCCACACAATCATCCACACAGATAAAAAAGGCTACCACAGAAGATGAGCGCGCTCGCCCACGAAGCAGACGCAGAGAGCACACATCCTCGTCTTCCCACTAGAGCATTCGCAGCCGCGACCGCAGCAACCACAGCAGACCACCTTCCACCGAAGGCAGACACTCCCGTGAACACTTCCAACCCGAAACCCCTGGGCAAACTCAAAAACACGCGCACCACAAAAGCTCCAGCAAATCACGCGACCACTCAAGAACATCACGGTCAGAGTGCGAACATCCTTCAAAATGACCACCAAAATACTCCAGTGGAACTGCCAGGGACTCGGAAACAAGAAAGATGAATTACTATCCCTAATCGTCACACATAAACCTTTGGTGATTGGCCTCCAAGAGATTACATTCCGAGAGACCGTCACACTCAGAATCTCCCAATATATCATACACCGCCTCGAAGGCCACACCAACGTGACTGCTCACGGCGGAGTGGCACTATTGATTCACCAAAGTGTACCTCACCTTCGTCTTCCCCCGAGAACAGAACTCCAAGCTATCGCCGTAAAGATATGCGTCTCAAGGTCAATAACAGTGGTATCCATCTACTCATCAAGAAGCCATGACCTCTCGGAAGCACTAATGACCGAATTGCTAAACCAACTGCCCTCACCAGTGCTCCTTCTTGGAGACTTCAACAGCTACCATGAAACATGAGGATGCATGAGAACAGACCCCAGGGGAGTGATAATGGCTAACACCATATACACTCACAACCTGGTCCTTCTCAACGCCGGACAACCCACCCGAATCACCCCTGACAGTGAAACTGCTATCGATTTATCCATATGCCCCCCCACTCTGGCACCCCAACTCGTTTGGGTAGTTCTGCCTTCAACACACGACAGCGATCATAACAGTCATCATATCGCTTCTCACCAACCAACCTAGAAACCCTGTCCCACATGAACTTCGATTCAACTACCGGAAAGCCAGCTGGATGGAATACTCGGCGTACATCGCGAGGAGTGATATGGACAACATTTCCGAAACCTCGTCTGAACACGAAATCGTCGCCCAACTATACGAAAAGTTTCAAGCCTCAGCCGAGGCAAGCAATCCCCAATATACCCCTCCAACTTTCTTTCCAAAACCATGGTGGTGCCGAGAGGTGCAGGAAGCAAGAGATAAGCGAGAAAAGATATACCATGCCTACCGACGCACACGGTCCCCCAGGAACCGAGTAGCGTGGAAAGGGCATCTGCTGTATATCGAAAACTTCTAGTGGAGAAGAAACGTGGAAGCTGGGCTCAATTAGTCAATACTATCAATCGAAAAACTCCCCTCTCCCCGGTGTGGGAAAAAATTCGACGCATTCAGGGAAAACCCGAACGACCTATTAACATCCTTTCTGACGGAGGTAGAACTTATTCTTCCCACGCGGAGATCGCAAATGAACTAGCTCAAACGCTTAGCCAGATTTCGCAATCAACAAACTACACGGCTGCTTTCCAACGGGAGAAGAACTTGCGAGAAAGCGAACATCTTGACTTGACTTCTAGAAACGAAGAGGCCTACAACAAACTTTTCTCCCTCCACGAACTGCAGAGCGCTTTAGACCATACACGTGAAACTTCACCTGGGCCAGACCGGGTACACATCAACATGATCAAAAATCTCCCAGATGGTGCCCGTGAGCACTTATCAAAAGTGTTCAACACTTTGTACTCAAACTCATTTTTCCCCGATCAATGACGGGAATCTACAATTATCCCAATACCCAAACCCGGAAAATTCCACGGCGACGCTCTTACCAGGTTTCTCAGCAAGACCATGGAACGAATGATAAATAAGCGCCTCGTCGACTACCTTGATACGCATGCAGACCTGAACAGCATCCAGTGTGGCAGCCGCAAGCACCAATCTACGACGGACCACCTTGTAAGACTGGAATCTAACATTTGACAGGCATTTGTTCACGGAGAACACGTGGTTTCCATTTTTTTGACGTGGAAAAAGCATACGATACCACCTGGAAATATGGCATCATGAAGGATCTCCACTGCAAAGGGCTGAGAGGCCACTTACCACGTTATATCCACCAATTTCTGCAAAAAAGCACCTTCAGGGTTAAGGTCGGCGACACCTTATCACCATCGTATCCGCAAGAAATAAGCGTCCCCCAAGGAAACGTCCTCAGTGTCACTCTTTTTATAATCAAGATCGACCAGATAGCAGACATTCTCCCGCGCGACGGAAGATTGCTCTCATCACTATACGTGGACGACTTACAAATAAGCTACAGGAACCCTAGTCTCTTAACAATTCAACAGGAACTCCAGAAATGTCTAAACCTAGTCGGAAACTGGGCCTCCCTAAACGGATTCAGATTCTCACCCTTCAAAATGAAAAGCATGCACTTTACTCTCGTGCCCGGCTTACAACTAAAACCAGCCCTAAACCTAAACAACACTTCGCTAGTATACGAAGAATCAATACAATTCCTCGGTCTTGTGTGATACCCTAAACTCACATGGCGACCTCATATTGCAGCCCTGGAGACCCGCTGCAAAAAAGCAACCGGACTTATCCTCTCTGTAACATCCATGAAATTCGGAGCCGATATGGACACCGGCATGACGTTATTCAGAACCTTAATACGCTCGCGCATTGACTATGGAGCATTAATTTACGGTTCAGCAGCCAAAAACACCCTAGAACCTCTCTCAATCATAGTAAATAACGCCCTGCGTATCACAACCGGTGCGTTCCGTTCCACAGCCATCGAATCCCTGAACGTGCTTGCTAACGAGCTTCCTCTTCCGCTACGGTGAGACAAACTATCACTACAGTACTATTTCAAGACAAGTAGCTACATCAATAGCCCAGCACTCAGTGACGTCAGCAACATTCTTTATAAACGCCTCTTTGCGGCTAAAAAGAACATATTCCCACCCTTTTCTCTACGCGTGGATAACTTACTGACCTCGCTGAACATCAGACGCAGAGCAATCAATCCGTCATTCTCTTATCGAATTCTTCAAATCTACACACCAACGTGGATGATCGCTCCACCACTGGTCAACCTAGATCTGCAGACGTACCCCAAAGCAACAACCCCAACCAACACGTACCGCCGAGAATTCTCACGACTTCTCGATGAACAGTACTCTGGGCACCGCCATATATACACTGACGGCTCGGAAACACCGGATGGAGTGAGAGCCGCCGGTATAGGCGAGAGGACCTCTCGTTCGGCCACCCTACCTTGCGAGGCCTCTATATTTTCTGCAGAGCTACACGCACTCAAACTGGCCATCTCCATTACAAAAAACGACCGCCACCCTAAAAATGTTATATTTTCAGATAGTCCCAGTGTTCTCACCCAGCTGAAAACTCTGCACTTTGATCACCCTGCCCTTAGAAAAATGCAACACGACCTATTCACAATGTCCAAGGCGAGCCAGGCGGTCGAGTTCTGCTGAATTCCTGGACACGCGGGAATAAGAGGAAACGAACGCGCAGATTCCCTTGCTAAACGGATGTCTACCCAGCAGGTACAATTAATCTCTATACATTACCGAGACAGATTCCCAGTAATCAACTCACGCATAACATTACTATGGAACGACTCTTGGCAACAAAGTGGACAAAAGATGCTTGCAGTTAAACCATCCGTGGGAGAATGGGACACCATGTTTCCTAATTCGAGAGACCAAGTGTTTATTAACCGTCTATGCACGGGACACACGTGGATAACTCACAACCACCTAATGGACGTAGACATGGGACCAAACGCACCACCATGCCCCTGTTGCCACCAAGTGGCAATCAGCGTGAAAGACTTACTAGTAGATTGTGATGCACTCGCAGCAGACAAATAACTGGCTACTCAACGCTCCCGTGCCAAATAATAACTGTTCACAGATAAGTGAATTTGGTAGTGATATTTGCATATGTTCACATACTGATTATTAACCGATAGACTTGAGTATCTTGTCCTAGATTTCTCTACACAAATTGGACAAGGCAATGGAAGATTGTATCAAGATTCCAGATAGCAACTATATTTTTTCTCAACTATCTGTTCTACTGACAAGAGGAAGAAACATTTTACTGACAAGAGGAGATGAAGTGGAGTGAAGCTCCTTTTATTGTACTAAAACTTATTTTAATGTGCGGTAATCTTTTTAATGTGGAGTCTTATGAAAAAATAAATTAAATTTGAAAGTCAGTTATACTTAGCAATATACTTGCTGCGCGGAGTGCAATGCTTGGAGCGGGATGTGCGGTGGTTGGGGAGAGGAGTGTTTTTGTGAAGGGTGACTTGTTGAGGTGTCGTGATAGAAAAGATAGAAGATGTACAATGTCAAGGTGGTTGATCTCCATGATGGAAGAGTTGAGGTCCACTACGTGGGATGGGGGAAGAGTCGTGAGGAGTGGGGGGAGCTCGATTCGTGCCATTGAGCTGGTGGAAGCAAAGGTTCATGATGTGTGCCATGTCTTAGGTGTCAATGTTGTTCTGACTGACTTGCTCAAGATCGGCACTACTGGTCTGTTCAGAGCAAAGATGACCAATGATGATTCCAGGCACAACCTGCTCTCACAGACCCTAGGCTGAAGAGCTTGGATGATTTTAGGAGTCTTTACATTCAAAAAGACCTAACCTACAGGCAAAGAGGAGAGTTGCTGTCTCGGAGGCGGGCTCTTTAGGCATCAGAGGATGACGGAGAGGAAAGAAATGAATTCTTGGCGGCTGCTGCGGGACGGGGGGCTGGTTCCAGTGCTGGTTGGGGTGGGCCTGTTGTTGTTTCCGGGGATTCCCCTGGTTGTGCACTGGCTGGTGATTATCGAAGCGGTGACGGTCGCGCTGGGGCAACTGCGGTGATGAGTCGTGGTGATGTTGGGAGCGGTGTGCGTGGGCGTGGCAGTGCTGGTGACCGCGGAGGTTCTGATAGCCGGGGAGGTGTTGGTGGGGGCACGGGGAATGTTGGCGGCCGGGGTGATGCCGGAGTGCGCGGTGCGGCTGGCGGCCGGGGTAGGGTTGGGAGCCGTGGCGGTGGTGCTGGGGCGGTCGTGGCTCTGGTGGTGGTGGTCGTGAAGCTCTGACTGGTACCCATGGCATCCCGGGTGGCCGCGGAGGCAGTGCTTTAAACTAGCTAGTCGGTCTTTGCAGATGGATTTCTCCTGTCTGAGGTTGTGCTGTTTCAATTTGAATTCTCTGATGAATAAGGTCCCTTTTGTTGGTCATATGGTGCAGCGGTGGGACATGCAGTTGGTGGGCGTGGGCGAGTCGTGGTTGACTTCTTCGGTGTCCTCATCCTTTGTTGATTTGCCAGGGTTTCAGCTGGTGAAGGGGGATGTGGTGGGGGAAGTGAAGAAGCGTGGAGTCTGTATGTTGCTAACAATTTGAAGTTTGTGCCAATTGAAGTGACTTTACCCAATGTTGCTGCCATTTCCCTCCTTGATTATGATGTTCTGGTTGTGGTGGCGTACCGCCCTCCCTCCTACTCAGCTGAGGAGAATGCTGAACTGATTGAATTCTTGATGGAGTTTTGTGTTGGCAGAGAGATAGTTGTTCTTGGGGATTTTAACTTGCCTTCATTAAACTGGTCTGCAGTCGTTTTTAATAATTATATCCATCCCGTTGATTCCCAGTTTCTTGATTCTTTTGTTCTTCTTGGACTCATTCAGTGGGTGAGGGAAAGTACTTTCGTTGATTCAGGTAGCATTCTTGATCTGTTGTTGACTACGGAGGAGGATCGGGTGTCTTCTATGGCGGTTTTGCCTCCTCTTTCGGAGTGCCACCATGCCCCTGTCTTGGTGGAGTATATCTTTCAGATGAATGATGTTGCAGCGGATCCTGGTTTGAAATCAGTTATGTGGTCTCGTGGTGATAACAGGAGCATGAGAGATGTTTTAGAGGGTGTTGACTGGCATTACGAGTTTATGTATGGCACTGTGGAGGAGAATTATTGTTTGTTTCAGACAATTGTCCATTCTCTTGTGGACAAGTTTGTTCCCACTCGAGACTCTGCTTCTCGACCAAGCTGGTTGCAGGGCCCTCCTAGGGAGCTGATGACCAGTAGATGTAGGGCTTGGGCGCAGTATAAGCTTTTGAGGGGGGAGCCTGGTAGGCGGCATGAGGAGGTGTTGGCATCCTTGCAGGGATTTAGTGGGCCTAATTTTGAGTACAGGAATTTTTCACGCTACAGCCAGTGTCTTTATGAGCAGAAATTAGCAGACAACTTCTCTGTTACTCCCAAGATGTTTCACTCCTATATCAGAGGAAGAAAGAAGGGCTGTCCTTCTGTTGGTCCTCTGAAGCTTCCATCTGGTGAGGTTGTTGCTGGTCAGAGAGACATGAGTCAGCTGTTTGTAGGCTCTTTTTCGTCTGTTTTTGTGGATGCTGATCCTGCCGGCTCTTCCCCACATCAGTTTTTTCCTGGAAAATTTAATGGTATTTGTGTGACTAGACTGTTAGTTTCCAGATTCTGGGTGGTTTAGACTCATCTTCTGCCCCGGGACCTGATGGCCTTCACCCTGGTGTTTTTAAGTCATGTTCGTGGCAGCTGTCATTGCCCTTGTCTCTGATTTTCGCAAAATTATTGAACCTGCGAGTTTTACCGGAGGCCTGGAAGGACTCTCGTGTAGTTCCTATATTCAAGTCTGGTTCAAGAAGTAACCCTCTCAATTACCGACCTGTGAGTCTTACTTCTGTTTGCTGTAAGGTGCTGGAGCGGGTTATTGTGTCCCAGATGGTGTCTTTTCTGGAAGATTCTGGCATTTTGTCTGCGGGTCAATTTGGTTTCAGGGTGGGAAGGAGCACTGAAGACCAACTTTTGCTTACTTATGGTGAGGTTGCTGATCGGGTAAATGAAGGAATGGTTGTTGATGTGGTCTTTCTGGATTTCTCTAAAGCGTTCGATGTGGTCAGTCATTCGGTTTTGTTGGACAAACTGAGATGTGTGGGTATTCCGGATGGACTGTTAGATTGGATTGGTAATTTTCTGATAGGGAGGCGAATGTGTGTTGCTGTGGAGGAGTTGTCAGTGACTTCCGGGAGGTGACAAGTGGTGTGCCCCAGGGTTCTGTGCTGGGTCCGCTCTTGTTCCTGCTACATGTCAATCAATGTGCAGCAGGTGTGGCTTGTGAGTGGAAGGCCTTTGCTGACAACTTCAAACTTTATTTGAGTTTCCCCCGCGATGTACTAGCAGTTCGCCTGGGTGTGTCTTCCCTACAGAGGGATCTGAATTTGTTGCAGTCTGTGTCGTTGTCATGGAATCTCTTGTTGAACATTGACAAGTGTGTCTTTATGCGTTTTTACAGGGGCCGTCTTGAATTGGAGCAGATTGTTGATAGAACTGCTTATTATTTGAATGGTGTGGTACTCCGCATGTCGATTCCTTCAGGGACTTGGGAGTGCTTGTTGACTCATGGTTGCGGTTCCATCTCCACGTGAGGTGTGTTGTAAGAAAGGCTTCCACTCTGGCGACTAGTCTGCTCCGCTCTACTGTCAATAGGAGTTCTGTTTTCATGGTCTCTTTATTTATTACTCATATTAGACCCATCTTGAACTACTGCTCATGTGTGTGGAATGTATGATATTTGGGGGATTTGAGACTGTTGGAGTCTGTGCTGAGGAGGTGGACCAGGAAGATTGATGGGCTGGGTGGAGTGGACTATGGTGAGCGGCTCAAAGCAATGCAGTTGTTTTCTGTGAGGGGGAGGTTGTTGCGTTCTGATCTTGTGAAGTGTTGGAAGATTTCTCATCGTTCTGTTGATTCGGGTTTGTCTGCTCAGTTTGAGAGAGCTCCGGATGTTGGCACACGTGGGCATTCTTTCGAGCTGGTGGTTCCTCGCTGTCAGACCGACTATAAACGCAGATTCTTTTATTCACGCTGTGCGCAGATTTGGAACTGGCTGCCTGCTGATGTGGTGCAGTGCAATCCCTTTTGCGGCTTCAAGAGGGCCTTGGCGGAGGAATTGGGGGCAGTGTTGTATGAGTTTTGCTAGACCCAATTTGATGTGATCTTGAGGCTTTGTTGGTGTTGCTGACAGTTGTGCACAGTTGTTGACTATCTTCATTGTTTTGTTTTCTTTGGACCTATTGAGCGCATTCCGACCAGCGTCCTGCTGCAGTGCTTGTACCGTGCTGTTCATTTTGATTGCTGGCGCGCTGAGGTGTACTGCCTCCCATGCCTGCTTGCTCTGTTGGCGGGGCTGTTGGGGCTGTGGGGGGCTGCAAAGGTGAGATACATAGGTGAGCCCGACGAGCCTTTTTGAGCCCCCCGTGCAACCTGCAACACCTGCTCACAGAAACGGAACATTGGAAAAAACTGATCGCTTTCGGACAACACACAGGCCTCTACGAGGTAGTGTAGAGGTAGCGAGGTCTGAATCATCTCCGATCCCGAACTCGCTGTCCTCCCTGCGCACTTATTGAAATTTTTCACTTTAACTTCGTGCACGAAGCTGTGCAGAATCAACGGACCGTCGTGCCACGAGAAGAAGCCCTCAGTGACTACACCTTGGAGCTCCGGCGGAGAACGGAGGGAGCCGCTACCATTCCTCTCTCAAAACCGACTGCTTCTGCAATGAACCTGCTCAGCATATTTGTTATAGGTTAAACTCACTTCGTATCCGTTGTTTAGTACGATTTGTATGTCCTAGGCCTACTCTGTACCCGCGTTAGAGTTACTCTTTTAAAATCGTTAAATTTAATTTACATCTGTCAAATGTTCTTTGTAGCCGCATCAAATTTGCTTGGTGCCCATGTCAAATTTACTTTATGTTACTTTGTTAGACAACTCCAACTGTGTTTAAACCCACTGTGACTGCGTTTAAACTGCTCCGAATTTAAGTTTAACCTACTCTTAATCTACGCTGCACCTACTTCACCGCTCTACGACCGCCCTACGGGGGAGTCTGCATTAACTTCGCGTTGGGACTCCGGTGAAACCTGGGAGCAGCTACTACTACTACTACTACTATAAACAGATTCTAACAATTTTCGGAGAGGGACATCATTGACTCTATTTAGAATTACGGCATCCTCAAGTACATAACGGTGTCTATTCTCCACAGTGTGTTTTACCTAAGGGTTCTCCTGATTACGAGTTGGGTCAACATAAACAGGTCATCAAAACTCGTAATCAAGAGAACCCTTTGGTAAAACACACTGTGGAGAATAGACACTGTATTGTACTTGAGGATGCAGTAATTCTAAATAGAGTCGATGATGTCCCTCTCCGAAAGTTGTTAGAATCTGCTTATATTAAACAGCTGCCTAACAAGAACGTATGCAAGTCCAGCATTGATATCAACAACACCACCTCTTATACCTTATTTAACCACAACACCTCCTTGTACAAAACAATAAGTAATTTGAACACATTCCGAACTCATTCTGTCGCTACCGGACGCCTCCTTACGTGCTGCCGCCCACGAGGGAGCCTACACGAGTCAGGCGGGCCAACTCCATCAAGATGCCTTGCCTGCGGTGGCGGCGTCTGGGGCTCCAGCCCCAGCGAAAGTCCCTCAACCCACCCTGTTTCATATCCTCACCGGTGGGGATTGCGCCTTGTGCGCCATCTCTGCGGTGTTGATGTGGACAGACCGCCCTACGGGGGAGTCTGCATTAACTTCGCGTTGGGACTCCGGTGGAACCTGGAAGCAACTACTACTACTACTACTACTACTTGATGTGGACGCTGGGTGTGCGCTGCCCAGCCTTCGGGCCCACCGACACTTCCAGGACGCCAGAGCCATGACATATTTACTGCATTGTTTTTCATGGACAAGTGAACAATTCCCGTCATATCTCCCCTACAAAACATTCCTGTCCCACCTGAGGTTACCCTTACACGCGTCTGGTTGGTGTCATTGCAGTGTGGCTAGGGACATGAACACGCTGCAAGTTTCAATGTTCTGGGGTCCACAATTAAAATTATACGGCACGGGTGGCCATTTGTTAACCTCCACACTACCCACAAAGTTAATTCAGATAGCAACAAAAACACGCGACCCCACCACTAAGCCGGCCACCCATTTCTCGTCTCCCACCTCCCCTCGTCTCAACACGCGCGTGTCGGTGGGTATCGAGGGTTTCGGGCGGTGCGCTGGCGCGGTTCCCACCACCGCAGGTGGGAACCGGGGCTAAGCAACAACAAATCCATACGTGCTTAATTACTTACACAATTCATATTTCCTGCTCAGGCCAGCCACGATGCTTTCCTTTCCTGTTGTCTAAAATTCCATTGCTTCCGATGGTGGGCCATAAACCCCCGCCGATTTGTATGTAATTGTTGTATGATACTCTTTAGATCACTGTGCTTTTGAGGACCGACGATGTAGTGCTAGACGTTACGAAACTGTCGCCGTTAATAAACCAGTCATAAATCCTCCAACATTGGCTTATTTATATATATATCTAT
>SDVV010018028.1:0-13855 GCA_016164225.1 Gammarus roeselii
ATATATGTATTCATATAATCATATATAGTCAAGTGAATATCAGACAAAATGTTAACAATTGTGAACGGAAAACTGAATCAAAATTGACGATGAACCAAACCCTAGAATGAAGGGCGTGAAGAAAGTGACCGGGATTAGATGCACTAGTGAGGCTCCAACGTGAGTAAGACGAAGTAAAGTTCCGCCACAGGCATTCAAGGAGCATCTAAGAGGAAGGTGAAAATACGGCAGAAGAACAATGTTCAGCTGTGCCCCACCCCCACATGGGCAGCACCCTGGGAATAAGGTGAATTGCAGGAAAAATATTAACATTATTAAACTGATATTCCGATCTTTACCGATTCGGCATGGTATGGTTTTCAAGAAAGAGGACGGTTCTAGGAGGAAAGGATACCAGCTATAGGAATCCTTTAACTGTAACAGGCGACTTGTATAAACACTCTGGACAGTCGTTTGCTTGGACACGAGGATAATAATAGGATTTAACAGTCCACTTCTATAGACTCTTCTGTGATAAGATCTCGGTACTGCTGCAAACAGTTTTACTGTTTCCACCAATCAATGGTATTCCTACCGAAACCATCATGTGGTAAACGCACTTTCAAGCAGCGCCGAGGTTCCAGAGACTATGTAGAGGGCAAAACATGCGGCATAGGTTAATGAAACAGGAGTCTCATAATTTATTTGCTTCAAAATGAACGATTTGATGAGTGAATTATATAGTAACTATGCATGAGGCCACTCAAATACATGTATTTGAATACTGTGTAAATTTGGACCATCAAAATGTTTATTTTACTCAATGGGCAGAGATGTGAACACAATAATCTAGAGATGAAATTTTGAAATCTGCATAAGTGAAGAGATGCACAAACTTTGCAATTGAAGTGGAAAACACGGCGATCATATTTTCATTCTATATAGGATTTATTTTCATATTCCATTCGCAAACAAATGAAGATACCTCATATGACCATCGAATGCAGACTCCTAATACGGGTAACAATTTCTAATGATAAGAAATTGTTACCCGCAAAGGAACTTCAAAAGTATACAGAAGATACTTTACAAGCAATCAATTCCAGTTAACGTTGTAATATTACAGTTAAATCTGAAGGCAAACATCGTTCAGAGCGGCGGATGTTCATTGAATAACTTGATAAATTTTTTAATATCCGTTACCAGACGACCTAAGAACTGCGCTGACAAAACACTTTGGACCTGCTCATTAGGAAATGATCAAACATGCTCATGTCTAGAGACAATAACATAACTCATATCCTGTTCGCGCATTACGGCATATATAAAAATACCGTGACATTTGTAGGCGTTTAATTAGTTTTTTTTATGCCCTGCATTTCAACACTTCATTAGCTTTGATGCAATTTAGTTTGCGGGCTTACAAAATGGAGAGGAACACGATTCACATACTTTACAAATACAGTGTTCATTCATTTAATAAGACATACCAGTCAGGTTCACTTTGTGTTGGTGAAATATGACATCATGTGACGTCACGTATGTTACAGGGATGATGGCACGCACGTGACGCCACGCACAACATAGGTTTTATAGGAAGCGCATGTGAAGTCCGGCATGTCACAGGTATAACGTGACGCATGTGGCGTCAGGCACAGTAGGATGCAAATGACCTCACGGGTGTATAATATAACGCGTGGTATATTATACCTGTTACACCATCGTTTAATATCTGTGACACGTGTGACGTCAAAAACGTCCTGATGTCACATACTTCCCTCTGTACAAAAGATATACCTGCCGTCACATGCCTCTTATTAGACCTATGATATGCGTGACGCCTGCTCTGTCGTTAAAAAAACATCTGCGATAAGCGTGACATCACGTGCGTTTTATTATAGCTGTGTTACGCTTGGCGCCGCATGCGTCTGGTCAAACCCATAATATGTGTGCCGTCGGTTGTGTTAGAGTACATCTGTAATAAACGGGACCTTCACTTGCGTCCTAATATACCGATGATACGGCAGACGTCATGGGCGTCTTATTAAACCTATGATACTGCTAACGTAAGTTGTTGTATATTCCATCCGTGGTGAGGGTGGCGTCCCGCGCCCATGATACACGTGACACACGTGGCGTCATATCATCCATACTGTACATGGGACGTCACATCCGCCATACTATCCCAATCATATGAGCGCCGTCATATGATGTCACTTTGCCAGAACATGGTGAACGTGACAGCCATTGCATCATAGTAAGTGTATTAAAAATATGTTGATACAGTTTGGAATTTGTGTTCCATTTCAATCTGTGAGTCATGTCCGCCATGTTGGATTTATCAGACTATGTCCCAGACACCACATTATGTTGCAGACAGCCCACCATGTCGTAGACAACACACCATGTCGCAGACAGCACACCATGTCGCAGACAACACACCATGTCACAGACACCACACCATGTCGCAGACAGCACACCATGTCGCAGACAACACACCATGTCGCAGACAGCACACCAGGTCGCAGACAACACACCATGTCGCAGACAATACACCATGTCGCAGACAACACACCATGTCGCAGACAACATACCATGTTGCAGTCAACACACCATGTCGCAGACAACACACCATGTCGCAGACAGCACATCAGGTCGCAGACAACACACATTGTGGAAGTCAACACACCATGTCGCAGACAACACACCATGTCGCAGACAACACACCATGTGTAAGTCAACACACCAAGTCGCAGACAACACACCATGTCGCAGACACCAAACCATAACGCAGACAGCACACCATGTCGCAGACAACCCACCGTGTCGCAGACACCACACCATGTCGCAGACAACACACCATGTCGCAGACAGCACACCTTGTTGCAGACAACAACATGTCGCAGACAACACACCATGTTGCAGTCAACACACCATGTCGCAGACAACACACCATGTCGCAGACAGCACATCATGTCGCAGACAACACACCTTGTGGAAGTCAACACACCATGTCGCAGACAACACACCATGTCGCAGTCAACACACCATGTCGCAGACAACACATCATGTCGCAGTCAACACACCATGTCGCAGACCACACACCATGTCACAGTCAACACACCATCTCCCAGACATTACACCAGGTCCCAGCCATAACACCAGCTCCCAAACTTCACACCATGTCATAGAAATAAAACCATGTCCCAGACATCACAACAAGTTTCAAACATCACGCTCATGAAAACTTTCTAAGCGAGGACGCCGTCGGAGGTAGGGCGCTAACTTAGACAGCAGAACTGACGCTTTACAAATCGTGTGCTACTCGTTGAAAGTGCTGTGTACCTTTTCATAACTGCATCACAGCTGAGCTCTCTCAAATACTGAACATTCATGGAGTCATCGTATTGAATTATGAGTTATCCTCTATGCAATAACAGCTTACAATCGTAATACCAGTAAGCTATAACACTCGTAACACTCGTAACAGCTTACAATCGTGATACCAGTGAGCTATAACACTCGCAACACTAGTAACAGCTTACAATCGTGATACCAGTAAGCTACAACACTCGCAACACTCGTAACAGCTTAAAATCGTAATACCAGTAAGCTATAACACTCGCAACACTCGTAACAGCTCACAATCGTGATACCAGTAAGCTATAACACTCGCAACACTCGTAACAGCTTACAATCGTGATACCAGCAAGCTATAACACTCGCATCACTCGTAACACCTTACAATCGTGATACCAGTAAGCTATAAAAAACGCAACACTCGTAACAGCTTACATTCGTGATACCAGTAAGCTATAACACTCACAACACTCGTAACAGCTTACAATCGTGATACCAGTAAGCTATAACACTCGCAACACTCGTAACAGCTTACAATCGTGATACCAGTAAGCTAAAACACTCGCAACACTCGTAATAGCTTACAATCGTGATCCTAGTAAGCTATAACACTCGCAACACTCGTAACAGCTTACAATCGTGATACCAGTAAGCTATACCACTCGCAACACTCGTAACAGCTTACAATCGTGATACCAGTAAGCTATAACACTCGCAACACTCGTAACAGCTTACAATCGTGATACCAGTAAGCTATACCACTCGCAACACTCGTAACAGCTTACAATCGTGATACCAGTAAGCTATAACACTCGCAACAACTATTCTCGAAATTTACCACTCGTACGTTGCTCCCATCAAAATATTCATTTGTTTCTTGTCTATCGAAAGGTTCATATCCGACCCTGCGTAACACCATAGGTAGGAACACGTCTCTGCGTAATCCACCTGTACGAATCGGTCTCTTTGTAACATTATTTGTATGGATACGTCCCTGGTACCATATTTACGAATCCGTCACTGTGTGACACATTCGGTACGAATCCGTTCCTGCGTAACAGCAATTGAATAAATTAAGTCTCTTTCTGGCACCATACGTACGAATTCGTCTCCGTTCCACAACATGCTTACGCATTCGTGCATATGTAACACTATCTTGACAATTCCGTCCCTATGAACACACTCCGTAAGAATCTGACCCCGTTTAACACATTCTGCATGAATCCGACCAGGCCTAGTTCAGTCACTAGGAGTCCGACCCTACCTTGTTACCTCACTACGAATCCGACCTTGCCTAGTTCCGATACTACGAATCCGACCCTGCCTAGTTCCCTCACTACGAATCCGACCCTGCCTAGCTCCCTCACTACGAATCCGACCCTGTCTAGTTCCCTCACTACGAACAGGCCCTGCATATCTCTCTCACTGCGATTCCGTTTCTGCTGAACACTATTTGTACGAATCCTTCCCAGCAAACACCATACGTTGAAAATTTATTATCGTTACGTCATCTTTTCTCTTCGTTCTTTCGTATCGGTATTGTTTTAATCTTAATATTGGCGTAACATCAACTGTTCTCTAGTCGTTTCCCCTCTACACCATCTGTTTATCTCACTCTCATCTCTTCGTCGTCAGCTTTTCCTCGTCCCTATGTTATACCATTTGTTTTTTCACCGGTCTTCACTGATGCAATCTCATCAACAAACCATTAGTTTACTTTTTTTCTCTTTGTCTCTTCGCAACCCTATTTTCTTCTATAAGTCTCGTCACCCCAGCATCTGTTTCTCTCCGTCTCATCTTTACAATGTCTCAATTTTTCCCCTGTTCTTTACCCAATCCCTAATCTCTTCGTTACTTCGCCACACCGTCTGTTTTCGCTTCGTCTGTTCACCCCATTATCAGTTTACTTTAAATCTCCCTTTAGCACCATCGGGTTTCACTTAATCCTATCCTCACACCATCTCTCGTCTTTTTGTCGCTTCGTAACACAATATTTTTTTCCTCGTCTCACCTCTCAACATCATCTGTTTTCTATTTGCATCGTCCCAAAACCGTTTGTTCAATCTTAATCACTTCACCTCAACATTTGTTTACTCTTCCTTTATTTTTTCACCACATGTTTTCTCTTCAGTCCCATTTAATTTATCATTTATTTGCAGTTATTTTTTCTTGGTCTCTTCGTTAAAGAAGTTACTTTCTCTTCATTCTTCCCTTCTTAACAACATCTGTTTTATCTTCGTCTTCCCCTGCAACACCATCTGTTTTTCTCCGTATTTCACGAAACATATTGTTTGATATTAGTCTTTCCACAAAACCGTCTGTTTTCGCTTCGTAACTTCGTAATGTCACCTGCATTATCCGGTATCTTCGAAACACCCTCTAGTTTCTCATCGTGTCCACTCAACACCATCTGTTTTCTGATATTGCATCGCCCCACCATCTGTTTCACCCTCCGATGCCAGTTCGGACGTCCTCATCAAACATTCATCACTGCTAAGAGCGTTTCGCTGTTGGTCAGGGGAGAGTCGGACTCATTTGACCGTCTAGTATCCGTGAATATATATGGATCTGATGTAAAGTAGATTAACTACATTCGTACTTCGGTAGGAATAAAATTATTTGACCTATTTAATTAACACAGTTTCAAAAGCACCGTCGATGTTAGTGGGAAATAGTAAGACAAATGCTGATAAGAAATAATCTAGGAGAGCTGGAGCTGACAGGAGGCAAAATGACGGGCAAACTAATGCGCCCGGGAATTTCCACGTTGTTCGATAGCACAGCAGCGTGCGCATGTGTACCATTTTGAAAATTGTACCCGTTCAACTTTTTTCCTGAATTTTTAAACACGAGGTGTGACTAAATTTATTATGATCACACAGTAACAATGAAGGTCGGCTGGAGAAAAGTCCAGTTAGCCCCATCAGGGATAAGTTAGGTTCAATAACCAATCATTTTGAGTTAAATCAAAAAGTTTGGTATATTAGGTGAGGAGTCCATGACTGACTGGAGACAAGAAAGCGATGACGACATGGCTGAGGCAGGGGTCGTGGAGACAGGAAAGCGAAGCCACCCCGGTTGAGGAGACAGCTAAGCGAAGCGGCGATAGTCGTGGAGACTGGAAAGCAAAGCAGCGCTAGTTGATGAAAGATAATCTTAGTGATCTGGTTGCGGAGACAGGAAAATAAAACAGCTCTTATTCTAAATACAGCTGAGTGAAGCGGCCCTGGTTGAGAAGGCAGCTAACCCAAGCCGCCCTGGTCGAGGAGACAGGAAAGCGAAACATCTCTGATTTTCTAGACAGCTGAGTGAAGCGGCCCTGGTTGAGGAGGCAGCTAACCCAAGCCGCCCTGGTCGAGGAGACAGGAAAACGAAACAGCTCTGATTCTAGAGACAGCTGAGCGAAGCCACCTTGGTGGAGGAGGTAGCTAACCCAAGCCGCCCTGGTCGAGGAGACAGGAAAGCGAAACAGCTCTCATTTTAAAGACAGCTGAGGGAAGCGGCCCTGGTTGAGGAGGCAGCTAACCCGAGCCGCCCTGGTCGAAGAGACAGGAAAGCGAAACAGCTCTGATTCTAAAGACAGCTGAGTGAAGCGGCCCTGGTTGAGGAGGCAGCTAACCCAAGCCGCCCTGCCCTGATCGAGGAGACAGGAAAACGAAACAGCTCTGATTTTAAAGACAGCTGAGTGAAGAGACAGGAAAACGAAATGATCTTGGTTGACCAGAATGGTTAGTTAAGCGTGTCCTGGTGGCCGAGACAGGCTACTGAGAAGCAGAAGAAGCGGATGACCAGCGATCTTAGTCTACGGCGACACATGCGGTGAGCCTCGGAATTTGCAGGTCCCGCGGCCACTGACGAAGGCATGGCGTCTGTTAAACGCTTTGAAGAATCGATCTAGTGCTGGTGCAACGATATTGGACTGCGGCCCGGTCGATACCTAACTTTCGATGTCAAATCAATGGTGAAATAAGAAAACGGGTCAACATTTACCTAACGTGGGCTATCCATCAAATGTCGCATACCGTTTTAGGCCGCTGTTCAAAGACGTTGGTTTATGTTCCGATGTTAGCTGGGTGGTAACAACAAAACTGCTTTAGCTCCTCTTGGATTCTTTTAGCTCACTCACGCTCCCGTAGTCTCTTTTGTGCTCATTATCCTCTGTTGAGCTGATTTAGACTTTCGATAGCTCATTATCCTCTCATGAGCTCAATTTAGTCTCTCGTGAGCTCCTCTAGCCAATCCTAAGATCCTAAAGTCTCCTGAAATCCTTAAGTGTATGGAGCTCGTATATCATATTTTCAGCCAAACAAACTTCTCTTGATTTCCGTTAGCCTCCATTGGGCACATTTAGCTTCTTATGAGTTTTATTTGCATTGCATGAGCTCCTTTAGCTTCTTCCGAGCTCATTTCCCTTTTAAATTGAGACTTTCTTGAGCTCATCTTATTCTCAATTGAGCTCAGTTACCATCTTGTGAGCATTATACGCTCCTGAGCTCCTGTTCCTCTCATGAGCACATTCAGCCTGTCATGAGCTCTGCTAGCCTCTCCTGGGGCAACTAACCTCGTCATTTCGTGTGACTCGATTGTGTGATGAAGGAACTAGTTAGCGAGTCCAGTTACAGAGCGTAATTGGAGGGAGACTGGGCCAGGAGGGATGGGGATGATGGAGGCAGGACTCTTGAGACTGTGAGGACAGTGGGAATTGTGCGAACTGTGATGATCATGATTTCTGTGAGGACTCTGCGAACTGTGATGATCATGATTTCTGTGAGGAATCTGTGATCTGTGACTCTGTGAGGTGAGTCAGGATTGAGAGGTGTGTTGGGACTGCGAGGACTATGAAGACTGCAAGAACTGCGAGATGTTGTGAGGATTATGAAGGCTGTGAGTAACCTGGTGTCTGTTAGAGGTGTGAATACTATGAGGACAAAGATGACTGTATGAATTGAGAGGACTGTGAAAACTGTAAGGATTGTTAGAGCTCTACGACTGTGAAGGTCATGAGGACTTTGATGACTCTGATGACTGTGAGGACTGTGAGGACTGTGAGGACTATGAAGACTGTGAGGACTCTGAGGACTATTGTGGTTATGCTGACTGTGTGGTAAGTGCGAATTGAGAGGAGTGTACGGAGTTTGAAAGCCCTGAGGGATGTGGAGACCCTAATGACTGTTAGATCTCTAAGGACTGATAGGACGCTGAAGACTGTGTGATCTGTTAGAACTAAATGAACTGCACGAACTGTAAAAAAATACTACTCTGATGACCATGAAGACTGTGAGAACTGCGATGATTGTGAGGACTGTTAGAACTGCGAGGAATGTGATGGATGGATGCAATGAATGTAATTGCCTGGTATTCATACGGTTGTACCTGAAGAATGGAGATCGCGTAATCCGAGGGGACTGAAATGTGGACTGGATAAACATGAAGCACATTTATTTTCTGTTTATGGAGACTTAGTCGTAGTTACTGCAGTAGGTCTGGGACTGGCCGAAGAGTCCAGTCTAGCATTACTCTATAATCGAATTTACATTACAACCAGGTCATCCTAGATGGGTGCCCACCGTTCATGGGTGATAGTCCTGACGACGCATTTTCTTAACAACTGAGTGACTTAGTCTCGCAGTGTTTGTCGAGATGGTGTTTAAAGGAGTTTACGGTATCACTGTTAACCACATCATGTGCTAAGCGTTTGGAAATTACTGGTATCTTGATTGAAAGCTTCGGGCGCTGATGTTCCGAATGGCTTTAGCAAACATTTTGTAGCATATTTTCATTCTTCTGGTTATAATATTGATCAATGATGGCCTCCGAGATTATGTGATCGAGATTATAGCCCAAGACAAAGAACAACATTTAGGACGGCTGTAGCTGGACAAAGCAAAGTAACTTAAAATATTTATGTATGGTCAAATTTATTAAATATTGCTTTTGACCGCAAGCTTTAATTATTTCATTGGATATACTGTACATGGCCGAGCGTCACTCCTCTTAATCATCCCTGAGACTTCGATCAAAGGTAGGATTTTTTTTCTTCTTATCAGCCCTTAGTCGAGTTTTCCTAATTTACCGGCATAACAAGCACGAGAGTGGAACTACGAAGTCAGCACACACAAATATGATAACAGGCTTGAAAAATTGTACGATCATTAAAAAGAAAATCCAACAAATGCAAAATTTTGGCAGGTAGTTAAAAGCGTAGGTTTCCCATCAAGGTGCGGACACTGTTACTCATCTTATTGGATGACACCTGATGAAGTGTGCTTTTTGTATGACACCTGATGAAGTGTCCTCATTGCATGACACCTGATGAAGTGTCCTCATTGCATGACACCTGTTGGAGTGTCCTCATTGTATGACACCTGATGAAGTGTCCTCATTGCATGACACCTGATGAAGTGTCCTCATTGCATGACACCTGCCTGACACTTGATGAAGTGTCCTCATTGAATGGCACCTGATGAAGTGTCCTCACTGCATGACACCTAATGAAGTGTCCTCATTGCACGCCACCTGATGAAGTTTCCTCGTTGCATGACACCTGATGAAGTGTCCTCGTTGCATGACACCTGATGAAGTGTCCTCATTGCATGACACCTGATGAAGTGTCCTCATTGCATGACACCGGATGAAGTATCCCCATCAAGCTGTAGACACTGTTACTCATCTCATTGCATGAAACCTGATGAAGAAGATTGAATTAGAATGGCTCTGTAAATGTCATTTGTTGGGATATGAGATATACAGTATATTGTCTTAGTCAATCCCTACCCAGGGCCATCACACATTTCTACCGGTGTTGTAATAGTTGTAGAGTGCCAAGCCGTCAGCTATTACACCCGGTAACCGTCGTTACGGTTACCACAAAAATATACCTTCAGACCATTTTGTTGCCGCGATTCAGCTAAAGATGCAAAGCAGGAAGAATCAATAGATAAATCTACGGTAAGCGCTACCAGTATTCAACTATGTTTTAGTCACATTACAAGGACGAGTTTAAGCGCAAACAATATTGAAATTGTACAGGCTAACATTCATCCGCTTCGTGGAACAATAAAAAGATTGACACTATGTTATTGTATTCCATACATCTGTAGAACTTTCATCCGGCTATAGTTCCCTTTTTACATTTCAGAAGCTTCTCATCAGGAATATTTTTGCCTGACGGGAAATACAGAGACCGTAGAAAAAATCCCAATTTATGATGAAAAACGTCTTCAGATATTATTACCTTATGTAGTGATTTTTGAAAAGTTGGGGTCTTTTCAGGACACTAGTACAGTCTTCCATCATTGGTCCTGTAATGATCCAGAACTGCCACAGTTAATGGATACGTCACAACCCATGTTGCATATGACGTTGAACAAGAATTCATATCGCAAAATATGCCTTCTTATCTCAATCAAGATTGCAATGGGGTGATAAAACCGAATTATCATTTGTTTCCCTCAATTCGCTCTTCGAGCATCATGGCGATGCGGCAGTGCCTCAATAGCATAGTCCTGGGGCCAGGAATTAGACAAATAGAATGCACTGGCATCCTTTCTTGACTCTATTGCTTCCCTTCTTCCACCACGACGGATTTTACATACGTCAACTAATCCACGTTGTATTTATCTCAATAGGTGAAGAATTTTAGTCACAATGAAAACTTGCAAAGTTAACAACTAATGAAAATAATTCCAGTGAAGGGAGTAGTAAGATCGGGAGTTACTGAAGAGCGTACTAATTTTAATGACCGAATTTTAACTTGCTACCTGAAACTGCCGAGAGCCCAGCTGTCGCACTAGAAATATTTCAGCTCCCGCTCCATCTTGTGACAGCTCACTGTGAACCGATCACTGTCATATCCGTTAAAAAATAGTTACTACGTACCTTAGAGTAATACGTACATTTGCCCCGCAATTTAGAAACACTTACCTCTAAGTAAGGCTAGGTCAGGTAGGAAAGGTTCCAACATTATGATTGTAACTACTAGAAAGGTAGTGTACGTAATGTGAAATTGATGAACTAAAAGTAATGACACACCTGCTCACGGTTAAAACATGGTACCTTAGTTGGTGGAACAACTTGTGGCTGATATGATTGTTCGCGATCATCGAAATAGCCGCTCAGACTAAGAAATGGTAAGCAGGGTCACTGGCATGCAGGTTGAAAAAAGGAGAACTTTGATGGCAAGGAATGAGAAAGGTATGTCAAATTTCAATTGATTGCATAAGTTCATGTATATATGAGTTTAGGGCATATTTTTTTTAGTCGAGGTGTTTGTCTCGAAGTCATGCTTGAAAGTTTTTGGATGAACAACTAACTACCAAAAACATTCCAAGTAGCAGGTCAGAATATTATCATTATTTTTTGTTTACGACATAGGTTTACTGTCAATA
This sequence comes from Gammarus roeselii, assembly GCA_016164225.1. Classification (NCBI taxonomy): domain Eukaryota; kingdom Metazoa; phylum Arthropoda; class Malacostraca; order Amphipoda; family Gammaridae; genus Gammarus; species Gammarus roeselii. The sequence goes on from SDVV010018028.1 coordinate 11,727, forward strand.
ACAAAGTATTTGCCTTCTTCAACGATAATAGGGCCAATTCGTCACGTATATTTCCGCCTACCCTTTCCAGCTTGATTAATGACTGACACATACACACGCACACCCAAAGTGTAAATAAAATCTACACGCACACACCCTCACGCATACACAACTAAACACACCTACACACACACCCTCACATGCACGCATACACACACACACTTTCTCCAGCTGAATCGTCCCTTTTATTCTTGCTTTCCTGGACTTGCCAGGTCCAACCCGTTACCAAGTTCGTACAAGAAGCCGTCAGTCTCCCGTTGATGTTTCGGCCTTGTTTACACTTTCCGTTTACTTGCCAGCTCCAACCCGACTCCAACAATCCAAAATAACCGTCAGCTTCTTGTTGACGGGTCAAATATGTTCTTGCTTCCATCTGAATTGCCAGGTCCAGCCTTTGGTCGTTGTTTTAAATCCCTGCCTGTGTATTCAACAAGATGAGACTTAAACTTCTATGTCAGTGTTGCCCAGCGGTGCCGAATAATAGGGGCCCCACCAATGGGAGGTGGGGAGAGACTACTACACAGAAGGTGATAGTAGTGTACTTGTCTCAGTAAACAAAAGGATGAGGTATTTCAGATGAATCTGAAGTCGTCTGGGAGTTCAGATCGGTTTATATGTGTTTTGATTTCACATTGCTTGTAGAGTCTTATGTGACGATACAAAGAATTTTGGTGAAGGTTCTTAATCCTTGTACTGAGGTCATCATTAATTACACAGAGGTCATCATTGCACTTAGGTGATCATTGCATGGTGGTCATCGTTGCAATGAGGTCATCATTGCAATGAGGTCATCATTGCAATGAGGTCATCATTGTACTTGAGTCAACATTTTACAGAGGTAATCATTGCACTGAAGTCATAATTGTACTGATGTCATCATTTTACTTAGGTCATCTTTGCACTGGGGTCATCGTTGCCACGAGGTCATCAATATTCTGAGGTCCTCATTGTAGTGAGGTCATCTTTGTACAGAGGTCATCATTGCACTTAGGTGATCATTGCACTGTGGTCATCGTTGCAATGAGGTCATTATTGTACTCAGGTCAACATTTTACTGAGGTAATCATCGCGCTGAAGTCATAATGGTACTGAAGTCATCATTGTACTTAGGTCAGCTTTGCACTGGGGTCATCGTTGCAACAAGGTCAGATTTGCACTGGGATCATCGTTGCCTCGAGGTCATCAATATTCTGTGGTCCTCATTGTAGTGAGGTCATCATTGCACTAAGATCATCGTTTCAATAAGGTCATTATTGCATTTGGTAATATTTACACTGAAGTCTTCATCATTGACTTCATCATTGCAGTTAGACTATTACAATTACGCTGATGTAATTTCCGCACATAGATAATCGATGCCCTGAGTTACCTATCCCCCCTCCTCCTTTTCCCTCACCTATCTTCCTCCCCATCAATAGGATTGTAACTTTTTACTAGTGAGGCTGCCCCTGATGTGGCAGTTACTTAATGGGGAGGCTATTTGATAGGGTGGCTACGTGATGAGGTGTCTGCGGTATGATATGCTGCATAATGTGTCTGCTGCCTTATGTAAAGGAGAATAGATTGGGATGAGAAGGCTGTTTCGTGGAGTGAATTCTTGATGGGGTGACTTACGCTTGTATGATGAGGAGATTTCACAGAAAGTTTAATTTATCACGACCGATTTTTTTATTTGTAGTTGTTTATGGTACGCATAGTATTTGCTGCCGCACAAGGCCCCAGTACAGCGACCCGCAGAACACGACAGCTCCCCAATACACACCTTAGTTCCAAACTACAGCTCCCGCAAAACACGACAGCTCCCCAATACACACTCTAACTCCCCACTTCAGCTACCCACTTTTCATTAGAGCTCCATACTACAACTCCTCATTTCACAATACATGTCCCCACTATAGCTTCCACTCGCAGCTCCCAAGCCCTATTTTACGGCAAGGCTAGGACGTCTTTACACAAAGTCCACTTTCGTTCCTGAAGTTAAGGCAAGTTCACAATTGGCCTGTCAAGCCTAAGATGAGAAGTCTGAAAATTATGTCCCTTCTTCGTTTCTCCATCCCTTTTTGTGGAGGCTTGTTTACGCTGCTCTCAGG
>SDVV010018029.1:0-13855 GCA_016164225.1 Gammarus roeselii
TGTTCCATCATCACTCGTCTCCCCTTACATTGTTCTATCATCACTCGTCTCCCCTTACATTGTTCTATCATCATTCGTCTCCCCTTACATTGTTCCATCATCACTCGTCTCCCCTTACATTGTTCTATCATCACTCGTCTCCCCTTACATGTTCTATCATCACTCGTCTCCCCTTATATTGTTCTATCATCACTCGTCTCCCCTTACATGTTCTATCATCACTCGTCTCGCCTTACATGTTCTATCATCACTCGTCTCCCCTTACATTGTTCTATCATCACTCGTATCGTCTCCCCTTACATGTTCTATCATCACTCGTCTCCCCTTACATTGTTCTGTCATCATTCGTCTCCCCTTGCATTGTTCCATCATCACTCGTCTCCCCTTGCATTGTTCCATCATCACTCGTCTCCCCTTGCACTGTTCCATCATCACTCGTCTCCCCTCGCATTGTTCTATCATCACTCGTCTCCCCTAACATTGTTCTATCATCGCTCGTCCCCCCTTGCATTGTTCTAGCAGATTTCAACGAAATTCCGAAAGAATCCCGTTTCTGGTACACATCAGTAGAGTATATAGTGCAAAAAACAGCCCTGGAAATAATGACTACGAAAACAGCCCTGGAAATAAGGACGACGAAAACAGCCCTGGAAATAAGGGTGCCAAAAACAGCCCTGGAAATAAGGACGACAAAAACGGCCCTGGAAATAAGGACGTCTTATACGCCCTGAAAATAAGGACGTCAAAACAGCCCTCGAAATACTTACTGCAAATATGCTTTTGTGGAGGATTATAGAAAGGGATAAAAGAGCCGGGCGCGAAACGCGGATGTGAAGGAATTAGATGGGCGTTAATTAGGGGGCGCGAAACGCGGATATGAAGGAATTAGATAGGGATAAAAGAGCCGGGCGCGAAACGCGGATGTGAAGGAATTAGATAGGCATTAATTAGGGGGCGCGAAACGCGGATGTGAAGGAATTAGATGGGTCTTAATTGATATCTCCATATATCCTTTGTGAAGGAATTAGATTGGCGATAATTAGGGACTACATATATGCTTTGTGAAGGTATTAGATGGGTCTTAATTAGGGAGCACATATATGCTTTGTGAAGGAATTAGATATAGAATGACTAGATCTTTGAACCTTTTATCGACTGTATTTGTTAGGATGTATGTTATTTGTTAATGTGTCCGACTTAATCGCTGTATATCTCGGACATTGTAGCTTTTATGTTAAGACAAATTGATCTTGTGGTCAAGCTAGTTACTGATGGTACATAGAGATACCATGAACGCAAATTTTTTGTGAGTCGGTCGATGTATTTGTTAGGATGTATGTTATTTGTTAATGTGACCGACTTAGTCGCTGTATTTCTCGGACATTGTAGTTATATGTTTATTTTCTTCTATTCTGGTCAAGTGAGTTACTGATTGTACATGGAGAGTGCCCGTGACGGGTGGGGAAGAAGGGAGGGGTTGACCGGAGTCAGGCGGTGTCCAAACCGCAAATGATAATTAGCTTGATGATCTTTATATGTCAACTGTCACACAAAGATCTTATCTCGTGATATATGGTCCTCTAGGAGAATTGTTTTTCTTACGGTATCTTTCAGATTCCTTTCGGTATCTTATTGCTTTTATTTACGATTGCTTACGTACGAATTATAAAGATGTATGTTATTAGGTCTTCTCGATACTGTTTATGATTGTATTGAAATATTTCGCACGGTATGATATATATTACTAGGTTTGTTATTGAATGATTCATTTGAATAGAAATTTTCACTGCTCAATCCTGTTTTTAGGATAATCGATGTAGTTATGCAAGAAATATGGGTATATATTAGGAGAGTATAGCTAGTTGTGCTTTGTTGGACTCATTTTCGGAGGTTGTTTAGCGGAGTTTTTTAGCGGTGAGAAGCTTGATGCCAGCTTGATGTTGAATATAGGCCATGAACATTTACAGGTTACAACATGTTCATGTTGACGTGCTTTCATATTTTTTCACGCAAAAGTGTTCTCGGGTGGTAGTATGTTTGTGGATTATCGATACGACCGCAATCCTAATTATCTTTGTATTTGTTTTACGGTATTATTTCACATGAGTATTTTACTGTTTTGCTATCCTTAGCAGCTGGTCTGAGGCCCTCGGACATGCAAGTATCATACTGTATCACGTTGGTTGCAAGCAAATGATCTCACTCGGGTATTCGTTGGTCGTTTCGCTTCTTCATTAGTCCCAGCAGTCATTTATTTGGTTCATCGTACAAATGATTTTTTGTTCGGGTTCCTGGAGAAGTCCATGTATTCAGACAGAGACGATAACCGCATTTTCCCGTGTCAATATCGGGGTTAACCTTCAAACTGGAGACTCATGTCAGGCTCATTATTGGTTATATCCAGGATGTGACTTTGCTTGATGTTATTCAGAGATGATGGGTGAATCAGATGCAAGATATGTCTGAAGTATTATACGTGACTGAATGTTTCCTTTGAAATTTGTTTTTTATCAGTGATAGTTTGCTGAGAAGTGACCTAGTAAAGCATTGTAGACTTCATTGTTATGGTACATTGGCAGTTTTAGACATTTTAGGGTATTTTTTTTGGCTTGAAGCATCCATGTAGCAAGAAGCTATTTCAGGCATAATTGCTAGGTTGTTGCATCATTGTGGTAGTTTTTATATGTATATATGACACACCTGTTACGATTTAGCCGTAGTTACTTTAGTTAAAGAAATGTTAATTTACCCCTGATTTGACTGAAGTTGAGGCTAATTTCATTAGATTTTGTAGGTACTGTACCGTTTTTACTATAGGTTTCAGTTACGTCGCCTGCATGTCTTAGTATCATATTCACTTTTCTTATTTGTTTGGTTAAATGATAGTTCATTCTCATTCATCACGTTTTTAATGTATGTTTGGGGTATGGTAGAGAATTAATCTTCTTGCTCTGTTTTTATCTCGTGAGTTTTAGTATAGGTCTTTCAGTTTTGTAGGTTCTCAGTTGAATTTCCATCTTCAATGCAATCTGTTGATTATTTATACAATTTAGGATACATTACGTATGTATCTACACTATAGTACATTATTTCAGGCGTAATTCAGTTACATATTGTTCATTTTTAGTGTTTTATATATCTTTTTTCATCCTGTTACAATATTTGACGTAGTTATTATAGATATAAAACAGACGATTTGTTACAAATTTGGTCTTGCTGTTAGGGTATTGTATATTTTTTGTACGACCATTCTTCAATATATAGGAGGAGTTAGAGAGACCCCTAGGCAAAAGCTCATTCTGCTTATGCTCATTTGTGTAAATGGACCGATTTATTGGGATGGATACAGTAATGTAGTAAAATTTTTATGTGAATGATAGCAGAGTAGAGAACCTCATTTAGCTATTTTATATATGTTCCTGATGTTATGTTTTCTTTTCCACGAGAATCATAGGATTGTATGTTCAAGAGGTGTAAGTCCGTACTGCATCTTTGTTGAATTTTCGTCATTGATCCCATAGCAAATGTGTAGTTTAACGTTTAGATGATAATTTACTGGATGGATGGGTCCTATTGTAGAGGTGGTTTATACTCTTTAGTTGTCATTTTTGGAGTTCATCCATGTTCAACGGGATGTATCTTTGTTCGAGGCTGTTCAGAGACGATGGGTTAACAGATGCGAGGTACGTATGTGGCATCGTATCATGACAGCGTGTTACCTCTAAATTTGTTATATATCAGTGGTAGATTGCTGAGAAGTGACCTAGCAAAGCATTATAGAGTTCATTTTTATGACACAGTAGGCTTGGATTTGTACTCCCAGAGTCATAGCATCAGTTAGGTTTAGGAATTTATTATAGATTTGAATGGTATGATAGTATAAAATAACATTTTTCACATTAACTCAGCGTTAAATGTCATTTATTTTTGGTATGGCTGTTAAGTTAGTATACGATCTTAGTCATGAACCATATCACGCCGGATATTGGAGTAGGGTTCATCATCTGTGTGCGGTAGGATACACCGTACATAATAGTTGATCGTTGTTAGTTAGGGTAGAGTAGAAAATCTTATTTAGCTATTTTTTTTAGATGTTGGTGTATATTTTGATTTGATATCATTGGAATATATCTGTATTCGATAGAAATTTTCCTATTTTCATGGGATGTTGGTTATAAAGTACGCTTATTTGGATGTAATGATTCAAAAATTTGGTGAGTTTCCCCTCTCGACATTGGATTTGGATCCGGTTCCATATTACCTCGAATAACTATTCTACCGGATTTGTGTTGAGTGTTAGTGTTGAAATTCTTCAATAATTTAATGTACATCTCAATTATGTTATCCAATCGCATGTCTTTGTTAGATGCTTATTCCCACAAGTCTTACTTTTATAAATGTTTGTGTTTCGTTTGCACTTTAGACACTTAGAAGTTTTTGATTAATACAGGCTTTTGTTATGAGATTGCATTCCCATTCAGAATATTTGACTTATCCGACCATTCACGAGATCCACTTTAACATTTTTCACTGATGGTATGTAATGATGACCATAATCCTAACTCATTCTAACATAAAATTACCAAGGATTGTTTATTATCACTTATGTTTTTTTTTCAATGATTTATCCCTCATCCTTATCAAATCTATCCACTTGCCCCTGTAGTTTTACCAATCTATAGCTGATTGTGTGCCTACATTTATAAATATTTTTTTTTCACTTCGCTTGTTACAAGTCCAGTAATATCGACCAGTTTCGAGTAATGTTAGGTCATCGCTCGTTTGTGGACTTTCGAGTTCAAAACGTTTATGTAAGCTTACCCCATACGTCAGTGAGTGTTACGAATGTTAAAGCGTTAGCAAGATTTATGTACGGTTTTTCTGTTGGATTATGATTTTTTTGTAGTGTTGGAGGTTTTGCTCCAACCATTTTCGTCGATTCTATCAAATATTGAATAAATCCACTCAAACAATTTTTCATAAAGATTTGCGTTGTAATGTCCGCAATCCACAAGATCTAGGATATAAACCATGTCTGAGGTACATAATTAGCGAAACATATATCAATGTACGATAACATAGATCAAATGTCGATGAATGCAAAAAGGGTTACCATACAATGACGAATACATGATTACCTAGGCAATTTAACCTATTCCATCCAATAGTTATGTATTTTTAATCATGTTTGATGGCTATGTATGATATTGATATGTATGAATCTCTCCACTAGGGCTGTATATTTATCATATCAAAAGCAATTGAATACATTATCTCCAATTTGATCCAGCAAAAAACCTTCTGCAGATGTTTGGATTCCAGAATTTATCTATAGCTCTGATACATGTTCGGATGAGACTCAGCAGGTAGGATCCAAGAGAACTAATGCACATCAATCTGTTACATTTTTAATGTGGGTTAGATATACGCGATGTTAGGTTCAAAGATCTAGTCATTCTAACCAACGATTATATATTTTCATTCAAGTTTGATGGAAGTGTATGATATTTAGTCATTATTTTGTGCGATGTTCATATCAAATCACTCCCACACGGCTTTATTTTTCATAGTTTTTCTCCTAATGTCACACACCAGGTACACACATTCACGCTTTGTACGCATATATCCAGGACCGGGGCCCGGTATAATGACGTCGTATACAGGGATAGTTACCGATACAATGTAGACACACACACACATTTTGATTGTATATACAGGATCGGTTAACATCTGAGGCACTTTACCTCTGATATATGTTTTTTTTCATTAGAACAAAATCCCATGTTATTGTTACAAGATATTTATTGTGGACCACCTTCACGTCATGATAGGTAAAAAGAAACAAGCATCTTAACCTATCCTATTCTTTTCTATCCAGGAATTATATAGTATCGATCGAGTGTTCGTGCATAAATTTGTTACTTTTTTATCGATTTATGATATATTCATTTTCATTCTCTCCACTTGGCTCTACATTTTGATCTAGCCTATTCACACCCATCAAAACCTTACATAACCTAACTTTATGTATGGAGTTCGGCCATTGCTATATGCATATGAAACCCTCCAAACGACTCTAAATAATACTTTAACAAATATGCTATTTATTTTGTTGTCACTCTCATCTCTTATAAGTTAGCACAGAGGACCCATTTTCAATCTTAGGTAGTTTGAATGTTACGGGTAATTCATATTATTTTTGATTGTGTCACAATTCTACGTCACTTTAACATATTATTCACACCCATCATAACGTGACCTGACCTTACGTACGGTATTCAGTCATTGATATATACAAATGAGCCCCTCCAGATATCTCTAAATATTACTCTAACATACATGTTATTTATTTCGTTGTTACCAGAGAATCCCCCATTTTCACACTTGGATGGATTGAATGCTACAAGTATTTCAAATTTGCATACGTTCCAGTTTCTCTTATGTTCTTAGGTATAATCTGTTATCCACTACCTCAGCTGTATTATAATCATGATGAATCTCAGAATGACTTTGAATTGGAAAAGATTCGAATAATTAAGTTCAAGAAAAAGAAGAAATACATTTATTGACACACGGGAACGGAAAAGCCTTCGGTATCCGCATCAAAGATATGATGGAGTATAAGATGGATTTTGAGAGTATACTGAAATATAGTGATGAAAAGTACGGTTGGATGACGAACAATGCTGTTTAAATATCAAAAACCAGGTATATGATATTGATGATGGCAGCAACGTCTGTAAATAATGCCAATAAATACTAATGAAATCTAGCTACAAATGTACGTATATCCGTCTATAGACCTGTATACGTACGTGTACGTGTATATTTGAGCGTACGTACGTGTACATGTATTGAAAAAATATATATAGATTAATTCTCATTCATCACGTTTTTAATGTATGTTTTGGGTATGGTAGAGAATTAATCTATATATATTTTTATTCAATACATGTACACGTACGTGAGCTCAAATATACACGTACACGTACGTATACAGGTCTATAGACGGATATACGTACATTCGTAGCTAGATTTTATTAGTATTCATTGGCATTATTTACAGACGTTGCTGCCATCATCAATATCATATACCTGGTTTTTTAGATTTAAACAGCATTGTTCGCCATCCAACCGTACTTTTCATCACTATATTTCAGTATACTCTCAAAATCCAACTTATACTCCATCATATCTTGATGCGGATACCGAAGGCTTTTCCGTTCCCGTGTGTCAATATATGTATTACTTCTTCTTCTTGAAGTTAATTATTCGAATCTTTTCCAATTCAAAGTCATTCTGAGATTCATCATGATTATAATAAAGCTGAGGTAGTGGATAACAGATTATACCTAAGAACATGAGAGAAACTGGAACGTATGCAAATTTGAAATACTTGTAGCATTCAATCCATCCAAGTTAGAAAATGGGGGATTCCCTGGTAACAACGAAATAAATAACATGTATGTTAGAGTGATATTTAGAGATTCTGGAGGGGCTCATATGTATATATCAATGACTAAATACCGTACGTAAGGTCAGGTCACGTTATGATGGGTGTGAATAATATGTTAAAGCGACGTATAATTATGTCACAATCAAAAATAATATGAATTACCCGTAACATTCAAACCATCTAAGATTGAAAATGGGTCCTCTCTGCTAACTTATATGGGATGAGAGTGACAACAAAATAAATAGCATATATGTAAAGTATTATTTAGAGTTGTTTGGAGGGTTTCATATGTATTATAGCAATAACCGAACACCATAAATCAAGTTAGGTTATGTTAGGTTTTGTTGGGTGTGAATAGGCTAGATCAAAATGTAGAGCCAAGTGAAGAGAATGAAAATGAATATATCATACATCGATAAAAAGTAACAAATTTATGCACGAAAACTCGATCGATACTATATAATTCCTGGATAGAAAAGGATAGGATAGGATAGGTTAAGATGCCTAGTTCTTTTTACCTATCATGACGTGAAGGTGGTCCACAATAAATATCTTGTAGCAATAACAAGGGATTTTGTTCTAATGGAAAAAAACATATATCAGAGGTAAAGTGCCTCAGATGTTACCTGATCCTGTGTATGCAATTAAAATGTGTGTGGGTGCGTGTGTGTGTGTGTGTGTGTGTGTGTATGTGAGTCTACATTGTATCGGTAACTATCCTTGTATACGACGTCATTATACCGTGCCCCGGTCCTGGATATATGCGTACAAAGCGTGAATGTGTGTACCTGGTGTGTGACATTAGAAGAAAAACTATGAAAAATAGAGCCGTGTGGGAGGGATTTGATATGTACATCGCACAAAATAATGACTAAATATCATACATTTCCAACAAACTTGAATGAAAATATATAATTGTTGGTTAGAATGACTAGATCTTTGAACCTAACATCGCGTATAACTGACCCACATTAAAAATGTAACAGATTGAAGTGCATTAGTTCTCTTGGATCCTACCTGCTGAGTCTCATCCGAACATGTATCAGAGCTATCGATAAATTCTGGAATCCAAACATCTGCAGAAGGTTTTTTGCTGGATCAAATTGGAGAAAATGTATTCAATTGCTTTTGATATGATAAATATACAGCCCTAGTGGCGAGATTCATACATATCAATATCATACATAGCCATCAAACATGATTAAAAATACATAACTTTTGGGATAGAATAGGTTAAGTTGCCTAAGTAATTATGTATTCGTCATTTTATGTTAACCCTTTTTGCATTCATCGATATTTGATCTATGTTATCGTACATTGATATATATTTCGCTAATTATGTACCTTAGACATGGTTTATATCCTAGATCTTGTGGATTGCGGACAAAACAATGCAGATCTGTATGAAAAATTGTTTGAGTGGATTTATTCAATATTTGATAGAATCGACGAAAATGGTAAGAGCAAAACGTCCAACACTACAAAAAATTATAATCCAACAGAAAAATCGTACATAAATCATGCTAACGCTTTAACATTCGTAACACTCACTGACGTATGGGGTAAGCTTACATAAACGTTTTGAACTCGAAAGTCCACAAACGAGCGATGACCTAACATAACTCGGGACTGGTCGATATTACTGGACTTGTAACATGCGAAGTGAAAAACAAAATATTGATAAATGTAGGCACACAATCTGCTAAAGATTGGTAAAACTACAAGATCAAGTGGATAGATTTGATAAGGATGGAGGTTAAATCATTGAAGAAAAAAACTAACATAAGTATGAAACGGAGGATAATAAACAATCCTTGGTAGTTTAGGTTAGAATGAGTTAGGATTATGGCCATCATTACATACCTTCAGTGAAAAATGTTGAAGTGGATCTGGTGAATGGTCGAATAAGTCAAATATTCTGAATGGGAAGTCAATCTCATAACAGAAGCCTGAATTAATCAAAAACTTCTAAGTGTCTAAAGTGCAAACGAAATACAAACATTTATAAAAGTAAGACTTGCGGGAATAAGCATCTAGCAAAGACCTGCGATTGGATTACATAATTGAGATGTACATTGAATTATTGAAGAATTTCAACACTAATACTCAACACAAATCCGGTAGAATAGTTCTCCGAGGTAATATGGAACCGGATCCAAATCCAATGTCGAGAGGGGAAACTCACCAAATTTTTGAATCATTACATCCAAATAAGCGTATTCTATATCCAACACCTCATGAAAATAGGCAAATTTATATAGAATACAGATATATTCCTATGATATCAAATCAAAATATACACCAACATCTAAAACAAATAGCTAAATAAGATTTTCTACCCTACCCTAAGCAACAACGATTAACTTTTATATACACTGTATCCTACCGCACACAGATGATGAATCCTACTCCAATATCCGGCGTGATCTGGTTCATGACTAAGATCGTATACTAACATAACAGCCATACCGAAAATAACTGACATTTAACGCTGAGTTAATGTGAAAAATGTTATTTTATACTATCATACCATTCAAATCTATAATTAATTCCTGGACCTAACTGATGCTATGACTCTGGGAGTACAAATCCAAGCCTACTGTGTCATAAAAATGAACTCCATAATGCTTTAACAGGTCACTTCTCAGCAATCTACCACTGATATATAACAAATTCAGAGGTCACACACAGTCATGATACGATGCCACATACGTACCTCGCATCTGTTAACCCATCGTCTCTGAACAGCCTCGAACAAAGATACATCCCGTTGAACATGGATGAACTTCAAAAATGGCAACTAAAGAGTATAAACCACCTCTACACTAAAACCCATCCATCCAGTAAATTATCATCTAAACGTTAAACTACACATTTGCTGTGAGATCAATGACGAAAATTCAACAAAGATGCAGTACGGACTTACACCTCTTGAACATACAATCCTATGATTCTCGTGGAAAAGAAAACATAACATCAGGAACATATATAAAATAGCTAAATGAGGTTCTCTACTCTGCTATCATTCACATAAAAATTTTACTACATTACTGTATCCATCCCAATAAATCGGTCCATTTACACAAATGAGCATAAGCAGAATGAGCTTTTGCCTAGGGGTCTCTCTAACTCCTCCTATATATTGAAGAATGGTCGTACAAAAAATATACAATACCCTAACAGCAAGACCAAATTTGTAACAAATCGTCTGTTTTATATCTATAATAACTACGTCAAATATTGTAACAGGATGAAAAAAGATATATAAAACACTAAAAATGAACAATATGTAACTGAATTACGCCTGAAATAATGTACTATAGTGTAGATACATACGTAATGTATCCTAAATTGTATAAATAATCAACAGATTGCATTGAAGATGGAAATTCAACTGAGAACCTACAAAACTGAAAGACCTATACTAAAACTCACGAGATAAAAACAGAGCAAGAAGATTAATTCTCTACCATACCCCAAACATACATTAAAAACGTGATGAATGAGAATGAACTATCATTTAACCAAACAAATAAGAAAAGTGAATATGATACTAAGACATGCAGGCGACGTAACTGAAACCTATAGTAAAAACGGTACAGTACCTACAAAATCTAATGAAATTAGCCTCAACTTCAGTCAAATCAGGGGTAAATTAACATTTCTTTAACTAAAGTAACTACGGCTAAATCGTAACAGGTGTGTCATATATACATATAAAAACTACCACAATGATGCAACAACCTAGCAATTATGCCTGAAATAGCTTCTTGCTACATGGATGCTTCAAGCCAAAAAAAATACCCTAAAATGTCTAAAACTGCCAATGTACCATAACAATGAAGTCTACAATGCTTTACTAGGTCACTTCTCAGCAAACTATCACTGATAAAAAACAAATTTCAAAGGAAACATTCAGTCACGTATAATACTTCAGACATATCTTGCATCTGATTCACCCATCATCTCTGAATAACATCAAGCAAAGTCACATCCTGGATATAACCAATAATGAGCCTGACATGAGTCTCCAGTTTGAAGGTTAACCCCGATATTGACACGGGAAAATGCGGTTATCGTCTCTGTCTGAATACATGGACTTCTCCAGGAACCCGAACAAAAAATCATTTGTACGATGAACCAAATAAATGACTGCTGGGACTAATGAAGAAGCGAAACGACCAACGAATACCCGAGTGAGATCATTTGCTTGCAACCAACGTGATACAGTATGATACTTGCATGTCCGAGGGCCTCAGACCAGCTGCTAAGGATAGCAAAACAGTAAAATACTCATGTGAAATAATACCGTAAAACAAATACAAAGATAATTAGGATTGCGGTCGTATCGATAATCCACAAACATACTACCACCCGAGAACACTTTTGCGTGAAAAAATATGAAAGCACGTCAACATGAACATGTTGTAACCTGTAAATGTTCATGGCCTATATTCAACATCAAGCTGGCATCAAGCTTCTCACCGCTAAAAAACTCCGCTAAACAACCTCCGAAAATGAGTCCAACAAAGCACAACTAGCTATACTCTCCTAATATATACCCATATTTCTTGCATAACTACATCGATTATCCTAAAAACAGGATTGAGCAGTGAAAATTTCTATTCAAATGAATCATTCAATAACAAACCTAGTAATATATATCATACCGTGCGAAATATTTCAATACAATCATAAACAGTATCGAGAAGACCTAATAACATACATCTTTATAATTCGTACGTAAGCAATCGTAAATAAAAGCAATAAGATACCGAAAGGAATCTGAAAGATACCGTAAGAAAAACAATTCTCCTAGAGGACCATATATCACGAGATAAGATCTTTGTGTGACAGTTGACATATAAAGATCATCAAGCTAATTATCATTTGCGGTTTGGACACCGCCTGACTCCGGTCAACCCCTCCCTTCTTCCCCACCCGTCACGGGCACTCTCCATGTACAATCAGTAACTCACTTGACCAGAATAGAAGAAAATAAACATATAACTACAATGTCCGAGAAATACAGCGACTAAGTCGGTCACATTAACAAATAACATACATCCTAACAAATACATCGACCGACTCACAAAAAATTTGCGTTCATGGTATCTCTATGTACCATCAGTAACTAGCTTGACCACAAGATCAATTTGTCTTAACATAAAAGCTACAATGTCCGAGATATACAGCGATTAAGTCGGACACATTAACAAATAACATACATCCTAACAAATACAGTCGATAAAAGGTTCAAAGATCTAGTCATTCTATATCTAATTCCTTCACAAAGCATATATGTGCTCCCTAATTAAGACCCATCTAATACCTTCACAAAGCATATATGTAGTCCCTAATTATCGCCAATCTAATTCCTTCACAAAGGATATATGGAGATATCAATTAAGACCCATCTAATTCCTTCACATCCGCGTTTCGCGCCCCCTAATTAATGCCTATCTAATTCCTTCACATCCGCGTTTCGCGCCCGGCTCTTTTATCCCTATCTAATTCCTTCATATCCGCGTTTCGCGCCCCCTAATTAACGCCCATCTAATTCCTTCACATCCGCGTTTCGCGCCCGGCTCTTTTATCCCTTTCTATAATCCTCCACAAAAGCATATTTGCAGTAAGTATTTCGAGGGCTGTTTTGACGTCCTTATTTTCAGGGCGTATAAGACGTCCTTATTTCCAGGGCCGTTTTTGTCGTCCTTATTTCCAGGGCTGTTTTTGGCACCCTTATTTCCAGGGCTGTTTTCGTCGTCCTTATTTCCAGGGCTGTTTTCGTAGTCATTATTTCCAGGGCTGTTTTTTGCACTATATACTCTACTGATGTGTACCAGAAACGGGATTCTTTCGGAATTTCGTTGAAATCTGCTAGAACAATGCAAGGGGGGACGAGCGATGATAGAACAATGTTAGGGGAGACGAGTGATGATAGAACAATGCGAGGGGAGACGAGTGATGATGGAACAGTGCAAGGGGAGACGAGTGATGATGGAACAATGCAAGGGGAGACGAGTGATGATGGAACAATGCAAGGGGAGACGAATGATGACAGAACAATGTAAGGGGAGACGAGTGATGATAGAACATGTAAGGGGAGACGATACGAGTGATGATAGAACAATGTAAGGGGAGACGAGTGATGATAGAACATGTAAGGCGAGACGAGTGATGATAGAACATGTAAGGGGAGACGAGTGATGATAGAACAATATAAGGGGAGACGAGTGATGATAGAACATGTAAGGGGAGACGAGTGATGATAGAACAATGTAAGGGGAGACGAGTGATGATGGAACAATGTAAGGGGAGACGAATGATGATAGAACAATGTAAGGGGAGACGAGTGATGATAGAACAATGTAAGGGGAGACGAGTGATGATGGAACA
>SDVV010018030.1:0-13855 GCA_016164225.1 Gammarus roeselii
TGAAGCAGGCGTTGGGAAGAAGAGACATGAATGTGGAGGTGGCGAGAGAGCGTGCAATGAACAGGCGTGAGTGGAGAATGGTTGTGAATGGTTGATTTTGACGCTGCTCTGATGTGCTTTCCCGCCCTTGGCATCCCGCCGTCGGGATGGTCGTGGGTGGGGGGGGCCGGCCATTATGACGCGGCGGGGGTAAACCAGTGAAAACTGTGGGCCCTGCTGCTGACGACGGTTCCTCGGTACATTCGGGACCCAGAGTGTAAGTTGAGGGGCTACCGGCCGGACCCTTTAGCACAAAAGGGCTAAGTTGTGTGAATGTGAGCGTGTGAGGGTGTGAGGTGCGCCTTGCCGTCGGCCACCCCCCTTTCTGGGGGATGCGGCCTAGTGTCTGTATCTGTATCTGTATACTAGTGGATATCTCGCTTCTGGAACAAACAGTTCCCGACAACTAACTTCTGCTCCATACACAGACTTATCAGGTTTTCTCCACTGTCATTTATACCGGGAACGCCATACGTTCCTATAATTTTGATGAGTTTTTCCTGCTTGTTACGGTCTGCATTAATGTTGGGGGTTGGGCGGCAGTTGATGCATAGCCACCTATGTGGTATGTTTAAATTGTTTGAGAGTGGCAACCCACCTGAAATATTCTGGGAATGTCCTTCGCATCAGCCCTGATGACGTCACCCTGCGTTACTGATCGCACGTGGAACAGCTTCGAAAGGTCCAAGATGAGGACAGGGTCTGAGTTTAGCTTGTCGTTCTCTGTGTTGTAGAAGATGATCTTACGGGAAGACACCACCACATACTGCTTCTTCCAGCCGTGTTTGCGTATGTTCTGCTTGTTGGGTAGAGATAACCAACCCTCCAGCCGAGAACCTGCCAACATCGAAAAATAGAGGCGAGCTGTCGTGACTATTCGAATCTTTTGAATTCCACTTACAGTACTGTCACAAGCGTTTAGTAGTTTCGATCACGGGAAAATTTGTAAGTGACACTGAAGTATCCGTAAGCCACTAACCCATATCGTCCTGGTCGTTCTCCGAGATGCTGGTCACGCTGGCCGTGTCTGCCGTAAGGGCCGCCAAACGTCGGTGCAGCTGCTCTATCTCGCTATCCTTGGCGTCCACTTCCATCTGCAGCCGCAGCTTGGACTGAGACTCCTCGTACAGCAGCGCCGCCTGGTCTTGCAGCTCTTTCTGGTGCTTTGACGTCGCCAAGTTAAACTTCTCGCGTTCCTAGAGAACAACAAAGCGGGTAAATAAGACGAGATGTTCAAGTGATAGATGGATGATGGTGTAGAGTCCAATCTAGTTATTCATTCACAATCAAAATAAAACTGGAAAGGAAAAACAGTAAACTTTATTATTAAAATTCGAAACACATGGAATCCAGTAACCAGCTTGAAAACAACCAATAATCACAAAATAGTAGGAGGATGAATGAACCCTGACCATACAAGGCTGTCAGCCCGTGGCCACTGCAAGAACTCACCGTCTGAAGGTCCATGTTGAGCTTCCTATACTCCTTGTCTCTTTTCTTGAGGTTAGTGGTCCATGACTCCTGTTTGCCGCTGCCTTTTTTGGTGGCGGTATCGCGTCGAGCCATCACCTCAGCCAGTTTGTTGACGGCTTGCATTTTCAGAAGTTTTTCCTGCTCTAACTGCTTCTGAAGGCGCTCAGTTTCGGTGCTCCACTTCTCATGTAAAGAGGACAGCTCTGGGCAAGAGACCATAAGGATTAAGGGAGTGCAAACTAATTTACCTGATAGGTAATCCGACGCATGCTGTGTTATTACACGTTATTAGAGTTCATAAGCAAGGTCACTCCTACCTTGTTGGTTTAACCGTAGTGAAGAGTTTGCCTCGTCAAGTTCTTGCTTCCGAGAATCCAGATTCCGCGCAAGTTCCTGTTCTTGCTCCTTAGCCTGTGGACAGATACAGATACAGACACTAGGCCGAAATCCCCCAAAAAGGGGAGTGGCCGACGGCAAGGCGCACCTCACACACCTTAGCTCTTTTGCGCAAATCTGATCAGCCTCGTCTCAGTCCCACCCCGCGACACACCCTCCAGATCACGAGTGCGGGTCGAGGTCAGAGTCGGCAGCAAGCCCCGACAGCATGACTGGTTTACCCCTGCCGCGTCATGATGACCGGGCTTCCCCGCCCACGACCATCACCGTCTCTCAACGATATGCCTAGGGCGGGGAAGCACATCGGGGCAGCGTCAAAACTCATCCGTTTACTATCATTTTCCACTCACATATATCCAGTGCACGCTCTCTCGCTACCTCCACACTCACGTCTCTTTTTCCTAACGCCTGCTTCACACCATCCATTCACCCAAACTTAGGTCTCCTTCTAGGCCTACACCACTCGCCTCTGACTTCAACGCCTTTTCCACCAATCTCCCTTCATACAGCCTCACCATGTGCTCGAACCCTCTCAGAACACGCGAATCAACTCTGTCCTTTAACTTCTCCACCATCCCCGTTCTTATGCGAACCACGTCGTTAGTGAACCAGTCTCTCAGCGGCACTCCAGCCATGCTCCTCAAACATTTCTTTTCAATAACATTCAACCTTCTTTTCTCCTCTGCTCTCAACCCCCAAGTCTCAGCTCCGTACAGCACAATTAGCACAACGATACCCTCATACAGCTCTCCTTGCTTCCATCCCAAAAATCCTGCAGCTCATTACGCTCTTCAGTGCACCCAACACTTTACACCCCTCCTTCACTTTAGTTTCCGCTAGTTAAGTTATCTCCACATAGAAGCTCAGATACTAAAAACACTGAACTTCCTCCATGAGCTCTTCATTTAGGGGGACCCTAATTTTGCTTGCATCGACAGTCCTCCAGTATCTCATTACTCATCTCTTACCCACGTTCACTCGAAGCTTCCTCCTCTCACACACTCTACCAAACTCAGACACTAGCCTATATAGCTTGTCTTCTGAATCCGCAACCAGGGCCGTATCATCAGCAAACAACAATTGGCTCAACTGCCAACTCCGCCCATTCGCTTTCAACAGTTTCAAGCCGCCACCCAGCTCACTAGCGTTTACCTCCCTGACCACTCCATCCATATAGAGATTGAACAGCCAGGGAGACATCACACAGCCTTTTCTCAGTCCCACTTTCACTGTGAACAAATCACTCACAGCGTTTCCCACTCTGACACATGCTCGGCTGCCATCATAAAAACTCTGCACCGCTCCCAACAGATGTCCGCCCACTTAATACAAACGCAACACCCTCCACAGCGCTTCCCTGACAATCCTGTCGTATGCCTCCTCCAGATCCATGAAGGCCCAGAACACATCCTTTCCTTTAGCAAGGTACTTCTCGCAGACCTCTCACAGCAAAAATCTGATCGGCAAACCCTCTACCACTAATAAAGCCACACTATTCCTCTCCAATTACGCAGTCCGTACAGCCTTTAATCCTTTTGATCAGCACTCTCCAGTACAACTTACCAACCACACATAACAGACTGATACCTCTCGAGTTGCCGCATTCATTTTCATCTCCTTTACCCTCATTTCATCTCCTTTACCCTCAGCCACGGCGCCGTGGCCGAGTGGTTAGCGTATCCGACTGCAGCGTCAGCCTCTGGTGCTGCATGTCGCGAGTTCGAGCCTCGGCAGGAAACGGCGGTCTTGTGGCGGGGAGATTGGGCGCCTACCCCCCTCTGTGTCTGCCTAACTTAGCCACCCCCCTAACTAGGGGGAAACGGCTGTATGTCTATACATGCAGGCACTGCGCCACTCAATCGGTACCACGACTGCTACAAAACACAAGTTCAGTAATCTCACCAACCCTTTAACAATCGTTACTCCACCCTTCTTCAGGCACTCGGTCGCAATGCCATCCAAACCAGGGACTTTCTTTGCTTTCATCGCCTCCACCACCTCCTGCACCTCTTCCCTGGTAATGTCCGCCACAAGTCTTTCTCCCAAAACTGGCATCAGAGCACCACTACCCACAGCAACAATGTCAGCCTGTCATCTTCGACATTCAACAACTCATCAAAATACTCGGTCCACCTCTTCCGTACATCACCACTTTCCAACAACATTTGGTTGTTTTCATCTTTCATCACTTCCTCCTTTCCAGTCTCTTCCTTCCTCACCCTCTTCACCTCTTTTCAGAACATCTTTTTGTTCTTCTCAAAATTCTGGCACAACCGTCTGCCCACCTGGCATCAGCGCCCTTTTTGGCTCTCCTCGCCACCAGCTTCTCCTCTCTTTGTAGCTTTCATAAGCCACCACCGACTTCGCCTGCAACCACTTCTCAAATGCTCCTCTTTTCCGTGCCACCGCCAGTTTGACCTCTTCGTTCCAATACTCACAACCTTTCCTTGTGCACCCGCCCACACGGCGCGTACCACACACATTCTACGCACATCTCAGCAACACATCTCTTACCGTCTCCCATTCTTTCTCTACATCTCTCAGGTCCTGTCCCTTCACGTTGGCATATTCTACTGTCAACGCCTGTTAAAACTCTTCAGTGCTGCTTCTCACATTCAGTTCACTCACTTTAACTACCTTTTTTCCTCCTCTCACTCTTTTGTTGCCCTTCCACCTCTGCTCCACTTTCAATCTACCTTCCACCAGCAAATAGTCAGACACTCCTCCACCCTCCCCTCTCAAGACCCGCACATCCAGCAGCCTCCCCATCACACTCTTCGATATCAGCACAAAATCCATCAGCGCTCTCTCCACCACTGCCCCACGGGCGATCCTTACCCATTAGCACTTGTGGATATCTCGCTTCTTGAGCCAACTGTTCCCGACCACTAAATCATGCTCCATACACAGATATATCAGGTTTTCTCCACAGTCATTTCTACCGGGAACGCCATACCTTCCTATCACATTCTCCACCACTACATCTCCAACTCTCGCAGTAAGGTCACCCAGTACAACTACATTGAATTGACCTCCAAAACTCTCAATACACTCACTCAGATCAGTCCAGAATTTCTCCCTCTCCTCCTCACTCCTCTCGCTACATGGATCATTTGCACTCTCAAATAACAATCTTTCTACGCCTAACTCAACTTCCACCCCCATTGATCTTGAGGACACCTCATTCCACTCGGTAACGCTACTGGTCAATCGATCACCCAATATCAAAACCAGCTTCTCGTGCTCAACCTTCCTCCACACCAGACTTTCTTCCACTTACCACACCAAACTCACATTCTCCCTTACCTTTCAATTTCGTCGCACTAAGCGCCAACACATCAAACTTCCTCCTCACAAACATCTCAATAATTTCTATCCTCTTTACATCATTTGTACTACAGCAACGCACATTCAGCTACCACCAATAGGGTTCGGAGAGGCGAGAACCGGTGAAGACTTGACAAACTTAAAGCATGCTTATCATGTTACTCAAAAATTGCAGAAGGCTCTCGGGCAGTGATCGCCAGTCTTCCTTCTCTTTAATAAAATTTTATAGTCATAAATAGATGCAGTCGAGCAGAGCTTCATCTTCTGTTCTTTTCCAATATCATTTGCTTTGCGTCAAATATTTCAATGAACTAATTGATGCTAGATTAGATTAGAGTGACGAGGCTTTCTAGCGCGCTGGAGTCATCGTCCTTCTGGCGCCGAATGCCAAACCAACAAGCAGTGCTGTATCAAGTTAGTCTTTGTTTTTCTTATTTTTCAATGTTCAAGTTGAGGTTTACTACTGCGCAAAGTCAAAGTCCTTTACGCGGCGAACGTCTATGGTATGTACGGGTGCCACAAGAGGTACACGAACTCCTAAGGTGCTGAGACCATACGGTTCCAGCACTCCCCGGATGGCAGTAAGGAGGAATAACAACACTACCTACCCTGCTTCAGAGCCCCAAGGATCCGCAGTAGTCCTCAAGATGCGGGCTACGCGCTCCAACACCTGCTAAGGGGGAAAATGAAGAAGAAACATAAAACGGGGATCCCATGCATGAGATCTACACTAGGTGTAGGGAATTTCACGCAGGAGAACAGCAAGAAAGGAAAGAAGAAGGAAAGTCGTAGAAAAAGGTTGCATGAAAGAAAGAGAGCAACTTGGCTGTTATTTGCCACCCGAACGGAGAATAGTTAGAACCGGTATGTGAATGTTTGAGAGTGTGTGTGTGTGTGTGTGTTTATGTGCAGCGACTATTAGGAGAGTTGTTAAGAAGGAGTCTGAGACATGTTCAAGGATATTTGAACTAAACTTAAGATGCAAATTAGGTAAATAAAAAGTCAAGCAAATAAGGATAGGCGAGAAAAGGAGAGATAGTAAAGGGTGAAGAAGAGGGGAGTCGAAAGGGAAATAAGGGTGTTCACCCACCGGTAGGGCCGTGACTCCGTGCGGCCCGTGAACCTAACAGATGCTTAGGGGGGGGGGTAATTTATGCTAACGTAAGATCGGCGATGATTGATTTAAACCTGTCTTAAAACCCGTTACGCTTCCGCAAAGGGTATCCCAAAATTTCCTAGTTATAGTTGGTACCAGTTTGGCAGGTGTATTACGCTTACAATTTAGCGTCAGCGTTGCAAGCACAAACATTGGGTCAGCAGAAATATTAGCAACAGTCCTGAACTTGCAGCGAGACGATGACAAACTTTATTTTCTCGACATGATTGAGCAGGGGGCCACATATCGTAGGAAAAGAACCAATACAATGATATGCACTCTTCTAGCCTGGCCAGTCACTGCTATACCACGACTAACCGCAGAGAGCGAGGCGCTGATCCTGCCAATCTCGAGGGTGTGTTTGCTGATGAGCTCTTGCACCTCTAGTTCCCGCATCGTCTTCTCCTTCTCGAGGTCGGCTGCTGTCTCCTCGGCTGAACGACGAGCATTGGCCTCCCCGTCAGCGCGGTTGTTGCTTACTTGCACCTGACGAGGCAGGGAACAAAAAGGGTGTTGATGATGTGGGAGCACTCTTAACACTTCAGCATCACTGAAGTATACAGACTAAGACCTAATTATGTCGAACAAATATGGGGGTTAGCTAACAACTGGAAGACAAATTGGAACCCATAAATGAGAAAAAATTGGCTGATGTATACAGATACAGGCATAATGCCGAATCCACCAGAAGGGTCGACAGTGAGGCGCACCTCATACTGCTTTCATGCACCCGCACACATATCAAAATTTGGCCCATCAGCGCTACAATGTCCGGCAAGGAACACCGCAACACATATTTCGGGTGAGGAGTGACGTCCAAGATCAGTGTCCACAGCAAGGCCCGAAAACTTTGTTTTACCCCTGCTGTGCCTTCGTCCGCCCACATTCATTCCGTTTTGACAAGAGCGGGAAAGCTCATCAGGGGCGGCGTCAGAGCTTATCCATTCACAACCATTCTCCAATCACGGTTACGGTTATCACTTGCACGCTCTCTCCTCTCAAAAGCCTGCTTCACACCATTCATCCATCCAAACTCAAGGCCTACGCTTACTCACTTCCGCTGCCAACATTCTTATCGCCAATTTCTCGTCATCCATCCTCACCATTTGCCCACGCCATACCAGAACACGTGAATTTACTCTGTCTTCAAACTTGAACGCCATTCCTGTTCATATTGGAACAACGTCATTATCGGTCCTATCCTTCAGCATACTCCGATCATGTTTCTCAAACACTTCATATCGAAAATATTCAACCTTCTCTCTTCCACCCTCGCTATTCATGTCTCAGCTCCGTAGAGCACAGTTGGGACAACTACCCCCTCATGCAACGCTATGTTTGCTTTCATAACTTATGTCATACAGCTCATTACATTCTTCCGTGCACCCAACACTGAACACCCTTCAATGGCAAATGTAGTAGCAGAATAACTGAAAAGTGACACCAAAAGGTTGATGAAGCAATGCAATAACTATTTCGAATACCAATTATTTTTAATCCACCAAATTCTCATTCTACCACATGCCAAGCAATCTGTACCTTCTCCTGGTACGAGGTGAGGTCCTTCTCGAGGTCTCCGATTATTTTTGTCTTGTCCTCAAGTTCCTCCTTGAGCTCCTTGACCTGTGTCTTGTAGAGCGTGGTGAAGTACTGTTCAGCCTCTAGCGAGTCTTGCAGCTCTGTCATCTGCACGGCGTCCACGCTGATGCCCGTACGCAGTTTGTGCAGCTCATCCTCCAGTGCCGCGCGGGACTCGGACACAACCTCCGCTTCACGCACAGCAGCGCGTTCACGGCTGCGCGACATGGACAGCTGCGGAAGGAAGGTGGGTGAACGGGGGGTTAGAAGTGGAGAAGAGGAAGGGGGTTAGAGGTGGTGGTTTGAGGTACGGGAGGGTGAGAGAGGTTCAGAGGTGGAGAGGAAATATGGGAATAGAGGTGGGGAGGGAAAAGAGGGTTACGGATGGAGATTGAGAGAAGGAGAGGAGAGTAGAGGTGGGGAGGAAGTTTACCTGTGTTTACAACAGGGTTGGCTCTGACTAGATTAGATTAGAGTGAAAAGGCATTCTATCGTGCTGGAGTCATCGTCCTTCTAGCTCCGAATGTCAAACCAGCAAGCAGTGCTGCAACAAGTAAGCCTTTCTTTTTCTTCTTCTTTCAATGTTCGATTTGATTTGGGCCTCATTTCCACCAGAGCCTCAACGTGAGTCATAATAGGCTCCCCCGAAGGGCACGACCGTCGTTGATTCAAAGTTAGCACGGTCTCGCGTGCGAAAATATTATAGTCATGTCAAGATGAAGTCAGTACATATTTCAAGTGTGACACATTTGCCTACTAGCGCGTACGAGAGAGTTAAGAGTTAATGCGTATCTTTGTATAATGAGTTGTTGTTTCTGTGCGTAATGAGGTGGAGGGACCACCTCATTTGCACAGGTGTTAGAGGTTTAGACAGCTTCGTATAGTCCGGTGTGTTTTCCGAAAGCGATAAGCTTTTTACGGTAGGTTGGGTCCGTGAGTAGGCTTTGTAGGTTGCACGGGGGATCTGGAACGCCCGTCGGGCTGCCACGAGTGCGTTGCAATCCATCAGTAAGTGTTTCACGCTGATAGCTACTTGGTGGCAACAGGGGTAAAGTGGCGCGTTTGGTCCTATGTCGACATCCGTCAGGTGGTTGTGAGTTATCTGATGAACACTTGTTCTTTTCTGTTGGTGAACTTTGTTTCCCATTCTCCAACTGAGGGTTTGACTGAAAGTATTTTTTGTCCACTCTGTTGCCACATTTTATCCCATCGGGATGTTACATGGGAGTTGATGATAGGGAACCAGTCCCAGAAATGTGTTGTGAAAAATTGTTCTTTGTGAGTAGAAACCAGTTTAGCAAGCGAGTCCGCAAGTTCGTTTCCTCTCATTCCCGCGTGCCCGGGGATCCAGCAGAATTCAACTGCCTGACCCGTCTCAGACATCATAAAGAGATCGTGCTGCATTTTACGTAGAACGGGATGCTCGTAGAGCAGTGTTTTAAGCTGGATGAGGACACTCAGTGTCTGAGTTTACAACGTATATGGGGAAGCGATCTGTTTTTGCACTAGAAATGGCTAGTCCGAGTGCGTGAAGCCCCGCTGAGAACACAGAGTCCTCTTGTGGGAGGTCCCCGCACACAGCGGCGGCTCCCACTCCTTCCGCGGTTTGGAGCCGTCAATGTATATATGGCGGTGCTCTAAATATTCTTCCTCAAGTAGTCATAGGAATTCCTGCCGGTACGCGTTGGTTGGAGAAGTTGCTTTAGGGTACACTTGCAGGTCCAAGTGGACCGGTGGTAGGTTGATCATCCATGTTGGTGCGTTAATTTGAAAGATTCGGTAGGAGAATGAAGGCTTGATAGCCTTACGTTTGATGTTTAGCGAGGTGAGCAGGTTGTCCACACGTAGGGAAAACGGTGGGCATATATTCTTTTTGGCCGCGAAAAGGCGCTTATCTGGTATGTTAGTGATGTGGCTGATTGCCGGGTTGTTGATAAGATTTCTAGTCTAAAAATAGTATTGTGGCAAAAGTTAGTGTCGACGGAGCGGAAGTGGAAGTTCGTTAGCGAGCACGTCAAGGGATTCGATTGGGGTGGAGCGGAACGCGCCGGTTGTGATCCGCATAGCATTGTTTGCGATGGTCGAGAGTTAGTTTTGGCCGCTGAACCGTAGACAACGGCTCCGTAGTCCATGCGCGATAGTATTATTGCTCTGAACAACGTCCTTCCGGTGTCCATGTTGGCACAAAACTTCATGGATATTACCGATTGAATAAGTCCCGTCGACCTTTTGCATCGAGTCGCCAGGGCTGCAATGTGGGGTTGCCACGTGAGTTTAGTGTCCCACACAAGAC
The DNA here is from genome assembly GCA_016164225.1 of Gammarus roeselii. Classification (NCBI taxonomy): domain Eukaryota; kingdom Metazoa; phylum Arthropoda; class Malacostraca; order Amphipoda; family Gammaridae; genus Gammarus; species Gammarus roeselii. The sequence continues at coordinate 10,263 of SDVV010018030.1, forward strand.
CCAGGAATTTTATCGTTTCTTCGTATACAAGAGGGGTGTTATGCACCGTTAGGGCTGGTTTCAGGTGTACACCGGGCGGCACAAGGGTAAAGTGCATGCTTTCAGTTTTAGAGGGCGAGAATCGGAATCCGTTTAGAGAAGCCCAGTTCCCGACTAGGTTTAGGCATTTCTGGAGTTCACGTTGAATTGTTATGAGGCTGGGGTGTCTGTAGCTTAATTGACAGTTGTCCACGTATAGTGATGAGAGCAGTCTTCCGTCTTGGGGAACAATGTCGGCTAACTGATCGATTAAGAGGGTACAAAGAGTGACACTGAAGACGCGTCCCTGAGGGACGCACATTTTTTGCGGATATGACTGGGACTGAGTGTCGCCAACCATGACCTTGAAGGTGCGATTTTGTAGAAATTGGTGGATGAAACGTAGTAGCTGATCTCTCAAAACTTTACGGTGAAGATCCTTCATGATCCCGTATTTCCACGTAGTGCCATATTCTTTCAACGTCGAAAAATATAAAAACCACACGTTCCCTTCGGACGAAGGCCTGTCTAATGTCTGATTCTAATCGTACGAGGTGGTCCGTTGTGGAGTGGCGCTTACGGCCACCGAACTGGATGTAGTTAAAGCCTGCATGCATTTCAAGGTAGTCGACCCACTAGTAATGTGGGTCGCTGTGACATTTTCCGGGTTTGGGTATCGCCAGGTAGCCGGGGCATTAGAATCTTGCTACCGAATCCACCGCGTGTCGTAGAAGGCGACTAAAAGGGCGTCCCGTAGCCGGGAGTAGAATCGTGCTACCGTAACCCCTGCGTGTCGTAAAAGGCGACTAAAAGGGGCGGAGCAAAGTGGCTAGGAATCCCGTTCTCTATAAAACCCTTCCTCAAAGACGGCAAGACGATCGGGGGGAGGAGAGGCAGTCGCCTCTCCAAACCTTATTGTTAGGGTCGCTGAATGTGCGTGGCTGAGGTACGAATGATGTAAAGAGGAGGGAGATTGGTGAGATGTTTGTGATGGAGAAGCTCGATGTGTTGGCGCTGAGTGAGATGAAATTTAAAGGTAAGGGAGAATGTGAGTTTGGTGTGGTAAGTGGAAGAAAGTCTGGTGTGGAGGAAGGTTGGGCACGAGAAGGTGCGACTTTGATAATGAGGGATCGGTTGACTAGTAGCGTTACCGAGTGGAAGGAGGTGTCCTCAAGATTGATGTGGGTGAAAGTTAAGTTGGGCGTAGAAAGGTGGGTATTTGTGAGTGTTTACGGACCTGTCAGCGAGAGGAGTGAAGAGGAGAGGGAGCAATTCTGTACTGACCTGAGTGAGTGTATTGAGAGTTATGGAGGTCATTTCCATGTAGTTGTACTGGGTGCCCTTAATGCGAGAGTTGGAGATGTAGTGGTGGAGAATGTGATAGGAAGGTATGGCGTTCCCGGTAGAAATGACAGTGGAGAAAACCTGATAGGTCTGTGTATGGAGCAGGAGTTTTTGGTCGGGAACAGTTCATTCAAGAAGCGAGATATCCACAAGTACACATGGGTAAGGATGGCCCATGGCGCAGTGGTGGAGAAAGCACTGATGGATTTTGAGCTGATATCGAGGAGAGTGGTGGAGAGGCTGTTGAGATTGCGGGTGGAGGAGTGTCTGACCATTTGCTGGTGGAAGGTAGATTAAGAGTGGAGCATAAGTGGAAGAGCAACAATTGAGTGGGAGGAGGAAGAGGTGGTGAAAGTGAGTGGACTGGATGTTAGAAGTAGAGCCGAGGAGTTCCAGCAGGCGTTGAGGGAAGAATATAACAACGTGAGAGGACAGGATTCGAGAGATGTGGAGGAAGAATGGGAGACGTTAAGGGATGCGTTGCTGAGATGTGCGAAAAAGGTGTGTGGTGCGCGCCGTGTGGGCGGGTGCAGAAGGAAAGGTTGCGAGTGGTGGAACGCTGATGTCCGGTGGGGCAGACGGTTGCGCCAGAATTTAGAGGAGAACAAAAAGATGTTCTGGAAAGAGATGAAAAGGGGGAGAAAGGGAGAGACCGGAAAGGAAGAAGTGGTGAAAGATGAAAATGGCCAGTTGTTGTAGGAAAGTGGTGATGTACGGAAGAGGTGGGGCGAGTATTTTGATAAGTTGTTGAATGTCGAGGATGACAGAGAGGCTGACATTGTTGCTGTGAATGGTGGTTGTCGGATGCCAGTTTCGGAAGAACACTTGTTGCGGACATTACCAGGGAAGAGGTGCAGGAGACGGTGGACGTGATGAAAGCAAGAAAGCCACTGGTTATGATAGCGTTGCGACCGAGGGCCTGAAGAAGGGTGGAGTAACAATTGTCGAATGGTTGGTGAGGTTACTGAACTTGTGTTTTGTGGCAAGCGTGGTACCGATTGAGTGGCGCAGTGCCTGCATTGTTCCGCTACATAAGAGCAAAGGAGATAAAAATGAATGCTGCAACTCGAGAGGTATCAGTCTGTTATGTGTGGTTGGTAAGTTGTACGGGAGAGTGCTGATCAAAAGGATTAGAGACTGAACGGACTGCGCAATTGGAGAGGAACAGTGTGGCTTTAGGAATAGGTAGAGGGTGTCCCGATCAGATTTTTGCAGTGAGACAGGTCTGTGAGAAGTACCTTGCCACAGGAAAGGATGTGTTCTGGGCCTTAATGGATCTGGAGATGACATACGACATGATTGACAGGGTAGCGCTGTGGAGGGTGTTGCGTTTGTATGGAGTGGGCAGACATCTGTTGAAAGCGGGGCAGAGTTTCTATGCTAACAGCCGAGCATGTGTCAGAGTGGGAAGCGATGTGAGTGATTGGTTCACAGTGAAAGTGGGACTGAGACAAGGCTGCGTAATGTCTCCCTGGCTGTTCAACCTCTTCATGGATGGAGTGGTCAGGGAGGTGAACACGAGTGTGCTGGGTCGTGGCTTGGAACTGTTGGAAGCGAATGGGTGGAATTGGCAGTTGAGCCAGTTGCTATTTGCTGATGATACGGCCCTGGTTGCGGATTCAGTGAAGAAGCTATGAAGGCTAGTGTCAGAGTTAGGTAGAGTGTGAGAGAGGAGGAAGCTACAAGTGAACGTGGGTAGAGTGAAGTGATGAGATGCTCGAGGACTGTCGATGCGAGCAAAATTGGTGTCACCCTAAATGGAGAGCTCTTGGAGGAAGTTCAGCGTTTTAAATATCTGGTCTCCCATGTGGAGATGACTGAACTAGTGGAAACTGAAGTGAAGGCGCGAGTAAAGGAGGGATGTAAAGTTTTGGGTGCACTAAAGAGTGTAATGAGCTGTAGAACGTTGGGAATGAATGCAAAGAGAGGGCTGTATGAGGGTGTTGTTGTCCCAACTGTGCTCTACGAAGCTGAGGCTTGGAGGTTGAGAGCAGAGGAGAGAAGAAGGTTGAATGTTTTCGAGATGAAATGTTTGAGGAGCATGGCTGGAGTAACGCTGAGAGACCGGATCACCAACGACTTGGTTCGAATCAGAACAGGGATGGTGAAGAAGTTGGAGGACAGAGTGGATTCGCGTATTCTGAGATGGTTCGGGCACATGGAGAGGATGGATGAAGGGAGATTGGTGAAAAGGGTGATGAATGCGGAGGCGAGTGGTCGCAAGCCTAGAG
>SDVV010018031.1:0-13854 GCA_016164225.1 Gammarus roeselii
TATATCAGTCGCACGTTTAGCTAACCTATCCAACCTTATTTATTGGTAGGGATATGCAAGTATGCGCGATAGCTTAGCTCATAATCTTTATTATAGTGTTGCTGTATTGACTCTTCCGTTAGCTACCCGTTTTTTATTGGTGTACCCTATAAATTTCACGCAATCATTATATCCTATGGAGATTCCATTTATGAAAGACGATACATGTTTTTTAGTCTTGTATTGTAAGGATTTTGTACTGTGTTTAGGGTTACATAGGAAATAGATATGGTTACCTTATTAGATTTTTTCAGGACAAATTCTGTTTATTTGTACTGAAGACTTAGTAACTTGATAAGGTTTATTAATTTAGTTAAAGATTTCAACGGGTGTCTTAGTATTATTACTTCATTACGGTTGAACTCAGTGTTTGTTTTACGTCAGATTTATTTCGGTGTGGTTTATATGTTAGTATACGATCTTCGTCCTGTTCCAGATCACATTAGGAGATAAAGTATAAGATTATTTATACTAACTACAAGATTGGTTATATATATCGGCATCATGCATTAATTTACCATACACCTTCCACATTGGTGTAGGATTTATCATCCGGGTGTGGTATGACACTGTACATCATAGTTAATCAATGTAACTTAGACCATAGTAGAGAAACTTGCTTAGCTATTTCTAAATGGTCATCATATGAATATAACTGTATTAGATTTAGATTCACCTAATTTCATGTAGTGTTGAGTATAAAATTCGCTTATTTGGATGTAGTGGGGCAAAATATTGCTATGTCATTTTACCTCTTGACATTGGATTTGGGTCCAGTTTCAAGTAGCCTTGGAGAACCAGAGAACGACGAGATTTGTTTTGAGTGTTGGTTTTACAATACTCTATTAGTTTATCGAAGATCTCAATTATGTTATTCGCTCGCATGTCTAAGCTAGATTCTTATTCCCTCAAGGCTTACTTTTATAAATGTTTGGTAACCGTTTAATGTACCGTGCCAACTATTTATGTTTCATCAATTTCACTTTATAGATGTTATCATTTTTTTACTCGATTCAAATTCAAATTTCCAATTATCTTGTTCATGTAGAAATCGGTTCATTTATTGTATCCATCGATTATGACTCGATGAAATATTTTTTTCCGTGTGCATATGTTAATATGTCAGGCTAACTATGCAGTTAGTTTCTAATTGGTGTCATCGTACTCCAAGCAATGTATTAGTAATGCAATGGACAACCTAATGTCGGACATTTTCTGCCCTCAAACTTCTTAATAGATGACAGTTAAAACAGTAAATAGTCATGATAAAGTAAACGTCTGTGATCCGACTTACTCTGCTTCTTTTTATTGATATTAATGGTCCAATATAATGCTTTCATCTGTCTCGACATATTGAAAAAAAGAGTAAAAAATGTCCTCCAACAATGTCTATCGGCTGGTCCTTACTCCTCAGCCTTAGATATAAATTAATATTAAATTCATTAAAGTAGGAAATGTTGTCCTCAGAACAGCTCACGCCGACGAAGTCTTGGTACAAATAATCTGTGCATTCTGAGATTTCAGTTATTTGGACAACATGTCATTATACCAAAATAAATTTCAGATCTTCAAATCCGTTTGCAGTTTGTACAGTTATAAATTATTGATCAATTCAGGCTTTGTTATGAGAATTCGTTCTAATTCAGAATATCTGACTTATTCGAGCATTCACTATATCCACTCTACAATTTTTCACTATAGGTTTGTAGGGGCAGTAGACCTAATATTACGAACCTAAATAATAAAGGTTGTTAAAATACGTTAAAAGTGGAGCAACGTTGTGAGGAAGACAAAAATGTTTTTATGATATTATTTCGAATAAAGTAACAACAACAAGTGAACAGGGAACTTCACAAACATGAATATGGATTGTGAGCTATAATAAGAGCAGCTACAAGTCAAGGTGTATGATTGAAATTGTGTAGCTGTTATGATATCTGAATAAGTTTACAATTGCCCGAACGCGGAGGCTAATAATTGTAAGCGATTAAAATAGACAAAAAGAGACGGTGCGTTGTGAATGAGAAGTTTACCCTACAGTGCCAAACTCTACACTGCCCGTCTATCGAGATGTGCCCCTGATTCTCCGACTCGCTGCCATGAAGCAATAGCCGCTACAGTAAAACGTGTTAAAGGGAATTGTCCAATCAGGGAGTAGCCCCACCTTCGTCAACCTCTGAAGGGCGTATCCCAACGGTTCCATATCTCTTATAGACTTACCGAAAATTGACTTCTCCTCTATTATGGTAATTCACACAGGGCTATGAAGGCAATAAAGAATAAATGCATAGCCAGCTGCTGCTACCCCTATATCGATTACCAGAACAGCTGATCTCCTTTCAAAACACAGGCACAAATTACCTCCCATTATACGACTGGTCTTAGACGAGTAACCAAGTCCGAGAGCACACATCTGTTTGCTGAAGGAAGCAAAAATCGGGGGAGGCTAGCCCTAATCCAGCCGCTCGCATCGTGAGAAACTCACACTTAGGCTACATATTATTAGCGTAAAAACGGAGTGTTATAACACCTCTTCTTCTTATAGTGACATCGTCCTCGATGTCAGTCTTTTTTTTCTTCGTTTTTGTTGACCGCGGGGTTCTCGACGTCCTCGAATGTCCTTTTCTTTAGTCGCGGGGTTCTAGACGTCCTCGAGGTCACTCCTTTTCTACACCACGCAGTCTTGCGCTCATGCCTGGGGCTAGTCCATTGATATTCTGTCGTTTTCGACCTGCACAGATTTCGCGCTGTGCCTGGAAACCCAAAATTGTGTTAAAACACCATTTAAAAAAAAATTAAGGCATGATTTCTTAATTGCGCGTCTTGTTATCTTCATTGTTTTATTAGTAGAGTTAAGTGGTGCGAAACGGCCCTGGAGATGGGTGGTGCGAAACGGCCCTGGAGATAGATGGTGCGAAACGACCCTGGAGATAGATGGCGCGAAACGGCCCTGGAGATAGGTGTCACGACACGGCCCTGAAGATAGGTGGCGCGAAACAGCCCCTAGAGATAGGTACTACAAATATGCTTTGTGAAGAAATTAGATATAGGATGACTAGATCTTTGAACCTTCTATCGAATGTAATTGTTATGAAATATGTTATTTGTTAATGTATCCGATTCAGGCGCTATATTTCTCGGACATTGTAGTTTTATGTTAAGACAAATTGATCTTGTGGTTAATTGCTTATGAGGTGGCCAAAACGCAAGTAGAAGCGATTGTTTTAGTTCAACCGCAAGTGGTAATTAGCTATGACTATTAGCGATTTTATCTCTGGATATGCGGGCACACAAAGACTTTATCTCGAGATATATGGTCCTCTTGGAGAATTGTTTTCCATCCGGGAAATTTCAGTTTCCTTACGGTATCTGGTTGTTTTCATTTACGATTGCTTATGTACGGATTATATAGATGTACGTTATTAGGTCTTGTAAGTGCTATATATGATTGTTTTGGAATATTTCGCTCGGTAGGAGGGCATGATATATATTACTATGTTTGTTATTAAATGACTCATTTGAATATTCCGTTTCATGTTACTATGTTCGGGTATATGTTCCGTTATATATTTATGTCTGGATTATAATTTATATATTTTATTTAAATAAGAGCATACAAGGATTATTTACATTTCATGAACATTTACAGGTTATAACATGTTCATGTTGACGTGTTCATAATTTTCACGCATAAGTGTAGTCGTATGGTATTTCACATGAGCATTCACGGTCTGGGTTCTCTTATCTGCTGGTCTGTGGCCTCGGACATGCAAGCAACATACTGTAACACGTTGGTTGCAAGCAAATGATCTCACTCGGGTAATCGTTGGCCATTTCGCTTTTTAGTAGTCCCAGCAGTCATTTATTTGATTCATCGTACAAAGGATGTTTATTTTTTGGGGTACTTGGAGAAGTCCATGTATTCAGACAGAGACGATTACCGCATTTTTCCGTCTAATTTTCGGGGTTAACCTTCAAACTGGAGACTCATGTTAGCCTCATTATTAGTTATTTCCAGGATGTGACTTTGCTCGATGTTGTTCAGAGACGGTGAATTAAACAGATGCAAGGTATGTCTGAAGTATTCTACGTGACTGGGTATTTCCTTTGAAATTTGTTATATATCAGTGATAGATTGCTGAGAGGTGACCTAGTGGGCTTGGTAGTTTGGTGTACATTTTGATTTGATATCATAGAAATATATCTGTATTCGATATAAATTTGGCTAATTTCATGGAATGTTGGGTATAAAATACGCTTATTTGGATGTATTGCTTCAAAAAATTTGGTGTGTTTCCCCTCTCGACTTTGGATTTGGGTCCGGTTCCATGTTGTCTTGAAGAACTAATCTATCGATTTGTGTTGAGTGTTAGCGTTGGAATTATTCAATAATTCAATGTTCATCTCAACTATGTTATCCGCTCGTATGTCTTTACTAGATGCTTATTCCCGCACGTCATAGTTGTATACATGATTGTGATCCGTTGCACTTTAGACACAGAAGTTATTGTACAATTCAGGCTTTGTTATGAGACTGCATTCGAATTCAGAATACTCGACTTATTTGAGCATTCACCAGATCCATTGTAGCATTTTTCACTGAAGGTTTGTGATGATGGCCGTAAACCTAACTCAGCCAATCCTATCTTAACCTATATTGATATGTATGAATCTCTCCATTGGGCTGTATATTTACCATATCAAAACCAGTTTCAATACATTTCTCCAGTTCAATCCAGCAAATATCCTCTTGCAGATGTTTTGAGTCCAGGATTTTTTATCGATATCTCTGTTTTATGTTTGGATGAGGCTCAACAGGTAGGTTCCACATGAACAAATTCACTTCATTTGTTGCGAAGTTTTTTAATGTGGATCAGTTATACGCGATATTAAGTTCAAAGATCGAGTCATCCCAACCAACTTATCCAATAGTTATATATTTTCATTCAACTTTGATAGTTATGTATGGTATGCAGTTATTGATATATACATATGAACCCTCCACATGAATGTATTTCACGCAGTTTTTTTTTCAATATCAAACACCATGGACACACATGAACACTTTTGTACGCATTTACAGGGTCGTCAGCGTCACTGTGTCGAAACAGTGTCGACACATGTGTCGACACCAGGTAGGCATTTACATACATTTTGTGCAAAAGGGTTACCTTACACTGCCAGATACATTAATGCCTACGCAACCCTACCATATTTTTTCAATCGACTTTTTATGCGTGCATATGATTTTTCAGTGTTTTAGGATAAATACATAACAAATATCTCTGCATTTTGATCAATCCTTTTGCAGTTTGAAAGACACATCCGATTCTGATCTAGTAAATCATCGAAAACCAATCCTAACCAACTAAACCAATAATTATATATTTTCATTCAACTTTGATAGTTATGTATGGTATGCAGTTATTGATATATACATATGAACCCTCCACATGGATGTATTTTACGTAGTTTATTTTTTCAATATCAAACACCATGAACACACATGAACACTTTTGTACGCATTTACAGGGTCGTCGTCGACACACGTGTCGACACATGTGTCGACACAATGCATATATACAGGATCGTTAGCATCACAGTGTCGACACATGTGTCGACACCAGGTATGCATTTACATACATTTGTGCAAAAGGGTTACCATACACTGCCTGATACATTAATACCTACGCAACCTAATATATTTTTTCAATTGACTTTTCATGCGTGTATATGATTTTTCAGTGTTCTAAGATTAATACATAACAAATATCTCCACATTTTTGATCAATCCTTTGCAGTTTGGAAGACATAGTCGATTCTGATTTAGTAAATCATCAAAAACCTAACCTAACCTAACTTAGTTACGGTATTCAGTCATTGATATACACATACGAACCCTTATTCCACACAATTATTTATAAAACTTGCACGTAATTATTTCTACTTCGTGGTCAATCTCGAGTCATATATGTTATCAGAGAGAACAGATTTTAAATTTTAGATGGATTGAATGTTACAAGTAACCAATATTTGTCTCCATCATCTAGATCATTTACCTCGTGATAGGTTTGTGACAGATTTTTTCACGCCATGAAACGTATTTTTCTATCGCGTTCGACAAAAACGATGTTTTTCTCCGTCTGACACAATGTATGCAATTCATCGCTTAACCTTTGAATTTTTAGGCAAATATAAACAATTTAATTTAGGATTTTCATAGTTTTATTGATTTTTTATCAGTAATAATTACAGATCTTTCTGGATGCATAATTGTTTATGCAGTTTTTTTTGTATCAACATGGTGCGTACATACAACCGTACCCATCATCACTTTGTATCAGTCTCTTCTCAAATTTCTTCACATAGTCCACCATATCTTTGATACGAATACGGACACCTGCTTCATCCCCGTATCTCCATAAAAGTAGATCCCCGCATTTCCATAAATGTTCTTCTTCTTCTTCTTTGTGAACTTTAATTATTCGAATCTTATCCAATTCAATGTACCTCCGTTCTTTATCCGAAAGAAACCCCATCATACGCTTCAGATTTTCTTCAGTCCCTAGATAGAATTTATTTTTCACAAACCCAACTTTCTTACATGTGTGGATGTTTTCTGCTTGGGGCATATCAATTTCAAGATATACCTTCTTATTTTCTTTGAACTCTGGTACATACGACTGAAATGTTTCGAAATCAGTCACCTATATCCTGTTTTTTTTATTGTCTTTCCATATATGGAAAATAGTTCCCACTTTTGTGATTCTTGTTCTCCGCATTTGTAGATAATTGATGTGACGCTAACGACCCTGTATATATGCATTGTGTCGACACATGTGTCGACAAGTGTGTCGACACAGTGACGCTGACGACCCTGTAAATGCGTACAAAAGTGTTCATCTGTGTCCATGGTGTTTGATATTGCAAAAAAACTACGTAAAATACATCCATGTGGAGGGTTCATATGTATATATCAATAACTGCATACCATACATACCTATACAAGTTGAATGTAAATAGATAATTATTGGTCAAGTTGGTTAGGATAGGTTTTTGATGATTTACTAGATCAGAATCGGATGTGTCTTTCAAACTGCAAAAGGATTGATCAAAATGTAGAGATATTTGTTATGTATAAATCCTAAAACACTTAAAATCATGTGCACGCATGAAAAGTCGATTGAAAAAATATGGTAGGTATTAATGTATCTGGCAGTGTATGGTAACCCTTTTGCACAAAATGTATGTAAATGCCTACCTATGTCGACACATGTGTCGACACTGTGTCAACACAGTGACGCTGACGATTCTGTAAATGCGTACAAAAGTGTTCATGTGTGTCCATGGTGTTTTTGCAACAAATGAAGTGAATTTGTTCATGTGGAACCTACCAGTTGAGTCTCATCCAAACATACAACGGAGATATCGATAAAAATTCTGGACTCTAAACATCTGCAAGAGGATATTTGCTGGATTAAATGGGAGAAATGTATTCAAACTTATTTTGATATGGTAAATATACAGCTCAATGGAGAGATTCATACACATCAATATCATACATAAGCATCAAACTTGAATGAAACTACATAACTATTGGTTAGGATGACTGTTAGGCTAGGTCGCCTAAGTTTTAATGTATTTTGCAGTGTACGATAACTCTTTTTGCATTCATTGATATTTGATCTATGATGTCGTACATTGATATATATTTCGATAATTATGTTCCTTAGGCATAGAAAACATCCTAGATCTTGTAGACTGCGGATCTTACATCACAGATCTGTAGAAAAAAAGTTAGCGTGGATTTATTCAATATTCGTTATAACAGATGAAAATGGTAGGAGCAGCACATCCATCATTACAAAAAAAAATCATATTCCAACAGTGAAGTCATACAAAAAACATGTTAACGCTTCAACAGCCGTAACAAACACTGACTTACGCGGAAAGCTTACATACCGTTTTGAACTCGAAAGTCCACAAACGAGCAATCATCTAACATTACTTGAAACTAGTCGAGATTATCTGAAGTTGTGACAAGCAAAGTGAAAAAATATATAAATATGTAGGTACATAAATTGGTAAAAATTAGTAAAAATTTGAGTCAAGTGGGTAGATTTGATAAGGATGAAGGTTAAATCAATGAAGAAAAATACCTAACATAAGTATGGAAATGGTGAGGGGACAAATATAGGTTAAGATAGTATAGGATGAGTTAGGTTTACGGCCATCATTACAAACCTTCAGTGAAAAATGTTGCAATGTATCTGGTGAATGCTCAAATGAGGCGAGTATTCTGAATTAGAACGCCGTCTCATAACAAAGACGGAATTGAACAATAAATTCTAAGTGTCTAAAGTGCAACGGATCACAATCGTTTATAAAACTATGACGCACGTCAATAAGCATCTAGTAAAGCCATACGAGCGGATAACATAGTGGAGATGAACATTAAATTATTGAATAATTTCAAAACTAAACTCTACACAAATCGATAGATTAGTTCTCCAAGACAACATGGAACCGGACCCAAATCCAAAGTCGAGAGGGGAATCAAACCAAATTCTTGAAGCATTACATCCAAATAAGCGTATTTTATACCCAACATTTCATGAAATTAGGCAAATTTATATCGAATGATGTCAAATCAAAATGTACACCAACATCTATAAAAATAGCTAAATAAGATTCTCTACTCTACCCTAAGCAACAACGATTAACTATTATATACGGTGTATCCTACCGCACCCAGATGACAAATCCTAGTCCAGTATCCCACGTGATCTGGTTTATGATTAAGATCATATGCTAAACTAACAGCCATACTAAAAATATCTGACATTTAACACAGAGTTCATGCGAATAATGTTATTTTTACTACGATACCATTCAAATCTATAATAATTTCCTAGACCGACCAGATGTTATGCCTCTAGCATGACAAAAATCCAAGCCCACTCTGTCATAACAACGAACTTTACAATGCTTTACTAGGTCACATCTCAGCAATCTATCACTGATATTTAACAAATTTCAAAGGAAATATCCAGTCACGTAGAATACTTCAGACATACCTTGCATCTGTTTAATTCACCGTCTCTGAACAACATCGAGCAAAGTCACATCCTGGATATAACCAACAATGAGGCTAACATGAGTCTCCAGTTTGAAGGTTAACCCCGAAAATGAGACGGAAAAATGCGGTAATCGTCTCTGTCTGAATACATGGACTTCCTCAAGTACCCCAAAAAAAACATCCTTTGTACGATGAATCAAATAAACGACTGCTGGGACTATTGAAAAGCGAAACAGCCAATGATTACCCGAGTGAGATCATTTGCTTGCAACCAACGTGTTACAGTATGTTGCTTGCATGTCCGAGGCCACAGACCAGCAGCTAAGGGAACCCAAATCGTAAATGTTCATGTGAAATAAGACCGTAAAACAAATACGAAAATATTCAGGATTGCGGTCCTATCAATCTCCAAAAGGAATACTACCATACGACTACCTTCTTGCGTGAAAAATATGAACACGTCAACATGAACATGTTATAACCTGTAGATGTTCATAAATGTAAATAATCCTTGTATGCTCTTATTTGAATAAAATATATAAATTATAATCCAGACATAAATATTTAACGAAACATATACTCGAACATAGCAACATGATACAAAATATTCAAATGAGTCATTTAATAACAAACATAGTAATATATATCATGCCCTCCTACCATGGGGAATATTCCAAAACAATCATTTATAGCGTTGACAAGACCTAATAACGTACATCTATATAATCCCTCCGTAAGCAATCGTAAATGAAAGCAATCAGATACCGTAAGGAGACTGTAATTTACCGTATGGAAAAGTATTCTCCAAGAGAACCACGTATCTCGAGATAAAATCTTTTTTTGACCGCACATCCAGAGATAAAATCGCTAATTGTCATAGCTAATTACCACATGCGGTTGAGTTATAGCACTCGCTTCTTCTTGCATTGAAAAAATAAAAAGAGCTTTAGTCAGAAATAGTAAGCGAACACTTTCGCATGAAATGATGAAAGCACGTGTACCTCAACAGGTTTTATCCTCTAAATGTTCATAAAATGTAAATAATCCTTGTATGCTCATATGTATATAAAATATTTACAATATAATAATAAACATGTCCCATTGTCCACCTAAATAGGCATTGAAAAATATGCATTGGAAAGAACTGTAACAAAACCCATAAAAACAATGTAAATGATTCTATGTAAATCAAATAAATATATAAAATTGACCATGATTGATTGTCCACCTGTAATATGTTTTTCGAACATGCGCGAATGTTGTGCCATAACCCTAAAATTGTTCACCTAAATGTGTGTTTAAATCCATTAATATATATGTATAAATAAATCTTGTTTCATTGTCTACAGAAAAAAAATATCTTAAAAACTACGTGAACGTATTTCCAGCTGTATGTTTCTTAACATTGAATTCTGACGAATCTATGAAAAATATATCGTTAAATGCGACAAAGCGAGTGGATATAACCAATAATATCAATAGTGCAATATAAAATATCATGTAAAAACAATGGCTTATATTCAAATGAGTCATTTAATAACAAACATAGTAATATATATCATGCCCTCCTACCGTGCGAAATATTCCAAAACAATCATACATAGCATTGACAAGACCTAATAACGTAGATCTATATAATCCGTACGTAAGCAATCGTAAATGAAAGCTGCCAGATACCGTAAGGACACTGAAATTTCCCGTATGGAAAACAATTCTCCAAGAGGACCATATATTTCGAGATAAAATCTTTGTGTGACCGCACATCCAGAGGTAAAATCGCTAATTGTCATAGCTAATTACCACTTGCGGTTGAACTAAAGCAATCGCTTCTACATGCGTTTAGGCCACCCCATAAGCAATTGAACACAAGATCAATTTGTCTTAACATAAACTACAATGTCCGAGAAATGTCGTGCCTGAGTCGGACACATTACAAATAACATACTTCATAACAATTACATTCGATAAAAGGTTCAAAGATCTAGTCATCCTATATTTAATTCCTTCTCAAAGCATATTTGTAGTACCTATCTCTAGGGCTGTTTCGCGCCACTCATCTCCAGGGCCGTTTCGCGCAACCTACCTCCAGGGCCGTTTCGCGCCACCTATCTCCAGGGCCGTTTCGCTCCACCTATCTCCAGGGCCGTTTCGCACCATTTATCTCCAGGGCCGTTTCGCACCACTTTACTCTACTTTTATTGATTATTATAACGCATACAACGTTATTGCCAAAAACACTATTTGAATTAATGTAAACGAAAATTCTATTTAAAATTATCCGGTTCTTATTTCATGCAACAGATTATAAATTATAATATTATAATCAATGATCAACCGCCAACGTCTTATTTGAGGTAATAATCAGGAATGCCTGGCACGAAATACATGGAATGGGGCTATCACAAAATACATGGGGTTGGGAAAACCGCAAACACATGGGGCTAAAAAAATCCTCAGTACATGGATTTGGAAAATCGAAATGCGCTAACATATCGTAAAGATGGGTGTCAAACATTGTATGAATAATGAAGTGGTGAAAAGACGACATAAGTTATTCATAAAATATCTACACAGCACCGATTGTATACACTTTATTACCGCTAGGAAATGAATAAATGATTGACAATCCGAATAATTCGATACTGGAGTACAGAAATTAAATTGTTATACTTCTGTTATAGAAGATGAAACACAATATTAGCTCAAGTGACAATGATGATATCTTCAAAAATGGTATGGTATGTGGTAGAAATGATTTAATAAATTATATTCTCGCCGAGTTGGCCTCTGTCAAAACTGGTAGCTACTTATCGTTCCATGAAAGTTCAATTTCAATGCGATGATGATCGGTGCTTATAAAATTTGTTCCCAAACTGCATTTCAAGTTTGATCGAGGGGCCATCACCCCATTTAAGCCATCGATGTATTGTGTTTAGTTGACATATGAACGTTTGTTGGAGTTTTGTGGCGCGGTGTGATTTGCTTTGCTGTAGTAAATTGGGGCTAGCTGCGTTTGAATTTCATAATGCCCAGTTCACCTCTAACGTGACTTCCTCGACATTAAGATATTCTGGCCTTTTTCATATACTAGTATGCGGACTCCGTGGATGACTCAAGCACACCTGGATTAGTTATATGTCTGCACGTACGTCAGATTGAACTCACCAGTAAGGGCTTCTTGCTTGTTATTCCTAGAAACAACACGACGGTTCACCCTTTATTTGATTGCGCGTCTGATCTGAGTCAGGAATTATCGTTAAGAAACGACTGGCGCGTGGCCTCCCTTGATTTACTGAGTCATTGCATGTATTTTGTATTTATGAATGTTTTGTGAGTTGAATTGTTCATTCATGCCTCCACTCTCCTGGTCATTCGTTTCACACACCAGTATCGCATCAGTCAAGCCTGCGCAACACTCGTATTCACGTCCAACCCATCACATGATCATTTCATTGCATTCATCCATCCTATTATGTTTCGCTTCGGAACGCTACCAAACATCTACTCATTTGATGAAACGCGAACTCGACTCGCTTTGAATTAAATTACCGTAGATGACATAGATTAGTGCACGATCCCATCTATCCTAAGGAGTGATAGTTTCATAAATGTCTAATCACTTGACGAAGATAGAAGTGTCATGACTCAAAAAGAAATCCGAACAGTTAATGACTATAAGAGCATTCTATCATCAAACGTCACTAAGCATTTTATACCTACTAACGCAATTTTCCAACGGAAAACAGGACATAGTATGAACTTAGCTACAAAACAGGTCATAGTATGATTACACGTGAGTGACCATATATGTACCAGTCTATTTGCAAGTTAGGATTAATACAGAGAGTTGCATGCATTTCATAATTGCTTGGTTAGACATATTCCTGGAAGCATACATGTAAAAGTTTCGCTGGATAATTTTATTGGTACCTTGTATTACCAAAGCGGCCTGCTGCGATAGTTATGATTCACACTTCACTGCTTAAAGATATAAGATTACTTACAGTTGTTATGCCTTTTTTTTTGTCAAAAACTTTTCAAGAAACCTGCAGCGTTGTCGGTCAGTACGAAACCGGCTGTCCTGACAGAATGGGCTGTCTCGGCAAAGAGGGGTCTGCTTCAGCCAGCCTGGCATCTCAGGACGACAGAACGACAGTCAGTAGTGACGTGGCACTCGGTCCACGCCGGCGTCTTTCTGCCTCAGAATGACAGACGGCTGTCCACTCTCCATCCTCGGTTCTGCCTGACGCGCGGCCAGACGTCGAGCAGGCAGGGGTGTTGACGTGGAACTCGATCCACTTCGCCTTGTAGTTTTCCCCTCATCTCTCGCCAGAATGAATCGCTCCTCTATTGTATGTATATTTGTTTTATTCTAATTTGTAGTGTGTGACATGAGAGGTGTTGTCAGAAGACAACATCTTCTTTGGTACCTGTCGAAGTGAATTCGCGACCTAATGACTATGTTCTACGTTAGTGTTAATTTGTTTGAGGGGTCGTGCCAGGGACCTATAATGCCCCCGTGGAACGATGCACTGTTTCCCAACTCTCCTGTGTACGTCCTCTTCATTCGTCTCAGCGTTCGAACTCTGTCTTTAGATCGCCTTTCACATCAATGGGTCCTCTGACAACAGTATTGAGCTGTTAGGGTTTGATATAAGTTTTAGCTTCCTGTTGTTACTGCGTAATAATTAGTTTAGTTTTTGTACGCACTGGATACCATGATACCCCGTGGAACG